>CAJNJA010018720.1:1631-35553 GCA_905231915.1 Symbiodinium necroappetens | reverse complement strand
TGGGATGTTAAACCTTTCGCTGCGTTTGATCTGTTCACAGCGATCCTAAAGCCCTAAACCCCTAAGCCCTAAACCCCTAAACCCCTAAACCCTAAACCCTAAACCCTAAAACCCTAAACCCTAAAACCCGAAACCCATAAACCCCAAACCCTTAAATCCTATAAAGCCCTAAACCCTGAAGCCTCAAAGCTTTATAGTACCCTTATAGGAGCCCTTTAAAGGAACCCTTATAAGGTCTGGGGTCCAAGGCCCTCCTAAACCCTAAACCCTAAACCCTAAACCCTAAACTCAAGGCCAAGCTGGACCCAGAGCCATCCAAGCTTCGAAACCCTTGGCCAGGGAGCTTTGCGGCAATGCTGCTGCTGGAGAGCGTGCTTGAGCATGCCCAGGGGAGCTTTGGCTGTACACTCCCCTAAACCCTAAACCCTTAACGAGGCTTGGTCCTAAACTCTAAGCCCCCGAATCCTTTTCACCCAAAACCCCGAGCAAGGGGGGGCTGTTGGAGGTTTCAGGTTTAGGGCTGTAGGTTTTTGTTTTTGTTGTTAGGGTTAGGGTTTTTGGCTCTGGGTTTCGGTGAGCCCGTGGGCAACGGAGGCCAATGGTTACGGCTTAAGTTTGCTTTGTTATTGCATGTTCTTCTCCGTTCCTTTCGGAGTTGGTTGCGCAGTGTGTGTTTCTGGGAGACGGGCCTTTGCCGCCGGCGACTTCGGAGGGCAACAAGTTAGCGGCGCGGGGTCAGGCATCTGTATGAAGGCCATAGGCCTCAGCATAGCAACTGCAGAACTCTGTAAGATAGCAATCAATAAGCGCGATGATGTCAAATAAAGTTATTTCCATATCTATAGCTGCAGCTATGAGCATATAGCCATTTGCTGGGCTATGGCTGTAGCTATGTCTATATATGTATCTATATATGTATATATATCTCTATCTATCTTTCTATGTGTATCCTTTTCATATCTATATCTATATCTATATCTATATCTGTATCTATATCTGTATCTATATATATATATGTGTGTGTATGTATGTGTATGTATGTATGTATGTACGTATGTATGTATGTATGTATGTATGTATGTATGTATGTATGTATGTATGTATCTTTCACTCTGTATATACATATATATATATATACACATGTGTATTCATGTGTGTGTGTATATATATATATATAGAGAGAGAGGGAGTGCGTGTGTGTGTGTGTGTAAAATTACAGGAACAATGTAGACAATCCGGAACAACCAAGATCAATGATTTCCCCGGTCACACACAGACAAGCAAGCAGTCCTTCATGCGACCAAGCCAGTCCTCAGTGATCTTGAGCCAATGCCATTCGGCATCGTAGCAGTCGTAGCATTCATAAAAAACATCGTGAACATTCACAGGTACATTGGGCTCGTGTCATTAACGCAGTCCCTTGATCCTGACTTCAATCGAGGACCATTCAAACATTCATCCGATACACAAATATGCACCAGCATTCGTGAAGCGATCAAGAACCATTCACAAACAACATTACCACAGGCTACATTGGTCTCATTCCGGACGTTTTGGCTAAACTCGGTCGGCATTCGAGTCTTTGCAAAAGTGGAGGCCTGATGCACTGCACATAGCATTCGCAGGCAGTCGGGCAATGGCACTCAGTCCACCAGCAGGCGTGCCTGGCACTAGCACACCCTGGCGGTTTAGGGTTTCGGGTTTGGGGTCTAAGACCCTAAATCCCAAATTTAGAACGCTTCACTTCCTAAAACCCCTCAGCTCCCAAACCCCGAACTCCCGCGACAACAAAGCAGCAGCCCATCTTGAGAGCCGACAGAATTTCAGCAGACAAACAGCAAAAGAACCCTAACAACTAATCCAGGATACTATTTTCAAGCCAACAGTATATAACGCAAAAAAGAACCCCGAAGCCCCAAACCCTTAGCTGAAACAAAACACACAGAGAAGATCCTGAGGGTCTTCCTTCTGGCCGCCCTCTTCTTCGACCAATCTTTCTCCGAGATGATGCTGAAGTTCCTTCCCAAGGCTGGATGGAGACTTCGGGTTCAGGGCACACGAAGCCCCGCGTCCGAAGGTCCTTAGCACCACGAGCTTACGCTACCATGTGTCCTCTTCAGCAGTGTGTCATGTAAACGGGTATGTGTATATATATATATACACACACAAAAAACATACATACATACATATGCATATATACATGCGAACGCCTTCGGAACCCAGGCCCTTGTTGGTTTCCATGGTGTTTTTTTCAATATAACCCTTCAGAAACAGGCTTGTTTTGGGTTCTCTAGGTATGTGCATGCATACTTTAGCGTACATGCAGGGAGAGGCTTACATACGCATGATTGCATCTAAGCACGCTTGCACGCATAACTGTGTATATATATATATACATATTCAGTATTTTATTTGCTTACTTATATGTTTACACATACATATATACATACATTTATATGCGTAAGTACATAACATATGTATATATACATACATACATATATATATATATATCTTCGTATGTATGTATGTACATATATATATATGTGTGTGTGTGTATGTATGTGCATGTACTCATATCGTTGCATGATTCAGGCAGCCCGTACCACACTGTTACACCATGCGACATGATACCTTGCCATGGTCTATTCATTCTGTCATCGCTCGAAATTACTATTGTCGTTTAAATAAGCAAGACGGTAGCATTTTGTCGGGCAGGTTTGTCCGTGCTTCGGCCTCTACCAGAAGAGGGCAGCGACAATGATGTTTACGCGCGCTTGGTCTCTGGTGACTGGGATAGCAGTCAGTCATTACCTTTAACCGTTTGGGGCTTCTAGGATACTCAGCCCCTAGTTTAGAATTCCTTTATCATTTTGGGGCTTCTAGGATACCCAGTCCCTATGTTAGAATGTAGCTAAGCATTTGGCCAGCATACGTTTACCAGGTGCCTTAGTCTACCAAAACCTGGTTTTTGCCGGGTCCCTATAAATTCCTATTAACCTATCAAGCTTCATACTAGGAACCCACAACAAATCGCTTAACTTGGAGCCTGAGGGTGAACCACTTCCAGCCCCGGGCCTCTGAGACCCTAGAACAGCATAAAGGCGCAGGAAAACCGGCGGCGTGTTTCGGTTCCGCTTGAAGCTGTTCTCAAAACCCTAAACCCTAAACCCCTAAACGCCCTAAACCCTAAACCCTTGCTATCGTGGCTCCTCAAGAGTTCCGACATGGGCATCGCCGATGACAGGGTCTCGACGACCTGCCCGACTTATTTAGAGTCTTACCCTAGGCTTGCAGGGACCTTATTATTGGGTCCTTAAGGGGTCTAGGGCCCTAAGTATAAGGTCCCTGGGAGCACAGGGTTAGAGAGCAGCAGCAAAGAAAAGGTTGCGGCCTGGTCTGAGGGGCCCAACAGGCGATGCTATTGGGTTTTGGGTTTTAGGGCACTACAAGTGTCCTAAGAAAAGTATGGAAATCACGTCCATGAGCGGCTACTCCGAGCGGCAATGACGATGAGAGTGTGACTGCTGGCCGGTGCAAAATCAAAATTGCGGTCCCTCCGGCCAACTGGCGAATGTGGGTCCAAGGTGGGTCAGATGTCAGAGATGCTCCCAGCTATCGAAAACACAAAACCCGAGTCCCGCAACTTACATAGCTCTGGGCGAGACAGGTGCTCGCGAGAACTCGTTGCATACCCTGGCCCTTCCCCTATAAACCCCGCCCACGCCCTAAAGACCTAAATCACTAAACCCTAAAATCCCAAACCCCAACCCTGGAACCCTAAAGCCTTAAACCCGAAACTCTAAAGCCCTAAACCCTGAGCCCTACCTATAGTCTCCATTTTGTAGTTCCTTTTTGGGGTTACCTTTTAGGATCCTTAATATGAAATTGGTTAAACCAAAAAAAGGAACTACAATGGAGACTATAGGTAAACCCTAGACGACCATGCAGCCATGAACCGAGGGGCCACAGCCAGATCCGTCCGACTTATGCGATGCTCCGGAGGACGATGACAGGCGGCAGAGCCTTTGCTTTGCAGTTCCTTTTTGGGGGTTTAGGTGTTTAGGATTTAGGGTTTCAGGGTTTAGGTGTTTAGGATTTGGGTTTCGGGGCTTAGGTGTTTAGGATTTAGGGTTTAGGGGTTTAGGTTTTAGAGGGGTCGAGAATTAAGGGATGCCTAAAATGGATTCTCAAATGGCGGTTCTAACGGGTTCAGGGTCGAATATAGGGGCCTTGGTGATTTGAATAGTGTGTTGGGGTGTAGCATAGTCTACCGATATAAAGATGCGCTAAGGAACAGTTTTCGCAATGTCGAGGCTGCTCTAGTGTTTGCTGCTTTTGGAATGGAGTTGGGGAGTTGACGACTTGGGACGAAGTTGTGCCTTGTCCTGAATTCAAGAGCTGAGCTTGAGATTGATCATTTGCCGGTGATGGCAGGGATGTACAAGGCAGCAGGTGAGAATCATGCTTATCACTTGTAGTCGTCGTGGTATTATTACTATCTGTGTCTATATATTTATTTATTTATATTTATATTTATACATGTGTGGCCTGAAGCCATCTTCCTGCTTTTGCTTCGATGTGGACGCGGTTCCTCAGTGTGTCGAACACTCACCAATCCCAGGCGCGACTCGCGACTGATTGTAGCAGGATGGCAGGAAGTTCTGGACATGTTAGGTTTAGGGTTTAGGGGTTTAAGGGTTTAGGGTTTAGGGTTGGTGGGTTTGGGGTGTTGGGTTGTTGGCGCAGCCATTTGCACGGCGACTTCGATGGCGACTGTGACTGCAACTGACTAGTCAGACTGACGAGAGGTTGAGCCCTTTTATGAGCCCTAAACCCATTGAGCCGCGCTCTCGGAACCCTAAGCCCTAAATCCCTAAACCCTAAATCCCTAAATCCCGAAACCCTAAACTCTAAATCCCGAAATCCCTAAACCCTAAATCCCTAAATCCCTACATCCCTAACCCTAAACCGTTCTAGCCACGACCCGAGGACCGACTGACCCCACGGCCGGGTATTGGAGAAGAGAGCTGTCGTGCTACAGCCCTGTAGCATGCAAAGTACCTATGGTCTCCATAAATTGTGTTGTAGGATCCTAACATATATATATATATGGCAGGTTGAACCCCCAAAAAGGAACTACAATGGAGACGACAGGTCAGATTTAGGGTCTTTGCTGACTCAGCTCAAGCAGACCGCCGTCACAAGCACGGCAAGCATGCCACCATCAGCCGTTTTCAAAACGGAGGCGTGCCGTAGAAGGTGTTGTGGGGAGCACAGGCTGCATCAACATGACCATCTTCCTGCACTGCACCGACTATAGCCCTAGCTGAATGAATCCTAAACCCAAAACCAGCGTCGCATCATGATTGAATACAGAAGCCTAACTGATTACCCATATTCAGGGGGACCCTAAACCCTAAACCCTAAACCTCTATATTGGCTCACAGCCCCTGGCTTGGCTGAATGTACAGACCGACGTTGAGGCCACTGCACTTCTCCCGGTCCCAATTCCGGCGCAGTGTGCATCATGTCAAGGATTTTGGCAGCTTCCGTGACTAACACCGCAAATCCTAAATCCCTAAACCCTAAGCCCAAAGCCCTTAAAGCCCTAAACCCTAAGCCCTACACGGCCCCAAACCTTTACCGTTGCATGAGGGGGGTGCATGAGGCCTGCAGGGAGCACTCTGAGCAAGCACAACCTGCGACTCTCAAGCACCACTGAGTTCGAGCGAAAAGTCTCCGGTGAAAATGCCACCCTTCCTTGGGGCAGCCTGAAATCAGCGCCACTTGACCTGGATGAGAAACTGGGCCGGCGCTTCGCTCGCAGCAAGTGCTTCCAGCAGTTTTAACCACGCATCCCCAGGGAGAGTTGGTCTTGCAGACAATCCTGGGCAAGGCTTCTCAACGCCAAAGGCTGCAGCATGCGGAACATGTTTGACCTCAGAGCATGGCAGGAGGCAGTAGTTCATGTTTCGACATAGTCGATGCAAAGAAGCCCTGAAACAGGTAGTAAGCATGCGAATAGTGATGTGCTGGAGGTTCACGCTGGCCTCGTCCAAACCCCAATATGTTCCTGGCTGGCTTTGTTTCTCCAACAGAGGTGAGCTTCCAGTCGTGGAACAAAAATGGAGCAAGAGTTCCAGGTATGTCACCTGCCAATCGTCGGCAGGCGCGGCGGGCTGAAGCGGCCACGTAAGGCGCTGGAGCCAACCCACAAGCTTATTGCCATAGTCGGCGCCAAAAGGCCAATTGTTGTGCCAGTTTTCTTCCCACGTCTCAGGGAATGGGAGATGACTCGGAGGAGACACCTGCCATATCTGAGCACGTGTGAAGAAGGAATTCCAGTCCCATGCGCCCACAGTGACTTGCTGGCGGTCGGTGGACTTCTTCTGCTTGGCCTCGAAGACACCAATGTCAAGCAAGGCACGGCAGTAGGCCTTGAGGAGGACGCGCTCCTCCTCGCATTTATGTGCCGCGGTATTGGCCATATCCAGTAGTGCAGCGGACAGGTTGTTTCTGGCTGATTTGGCGGCGGTATCCGCTGCAGTGTTACCTGCAGCCAGCCACTGCTCCCAAGGGTCCATTTGGGCAAGCTCCTCCACCGTACGGTGGGCCTTGACCTTAAGAAGCAAGAAGTTGTTGGGCCTCGGCAAGTCCTGCAAAAGATCGGCATTCGGAGCTCCAGAGACCGCAGTCCATCCATGGCACACCCATCTGTTCCAGAGATTGATGGCCGGCTGGCAATCGCTGTAGATGGTTGCTGCGGCACCACTGGTTGTTGAAAGCCAGCGGCTCGTCCACGCAATTGCTGCAAGCTCAGCTCGAGGTACAGTCTGGGGGCCCGGAGTGCAGCCCTGTGCCACGACAGAAAAGTCAGCCAACAAGCGCTCGTGGTGCATGTCGGTCAAGCACAAGTCCGAGGGGGCCTTAGGGCAGGTGCCTACAACCACAGCCCAAGTAGTAACCCTAGAGGTGGGGCACTGTGTATGGACAGCACTGGCATCAGTGAACACCGTGAGGTGGGGACTACTAGGGTGCCTAGCGGGGGGCGGCAGCTGGAGCTTGGCCAAAAGCAGGCGCAAGACGGAGGCCTCAAAAGGCCAAGCAATGTAAGGCATATGCACCCAATGCGCATACTGTTGCTGGACCTTGGCCAAACAGTCCTGATGCGGAGTCCTCTTGTTTTGCAAAGCAGCGCAACTGAAAATGCGATGGCCTTTCGTATCAACTTCCCCACAAAGCTCACAGTACTCGGTGTCGGAACGGGACCAGGTTTGCTTTTCTGCGCCAGACATGTAGCCTCCACAAAGGTTTCTGGCGAGATACTGTTGCTCCCAAGGCTTAAAGCTACGCAGGACCTGAGCCGTCAGGTGGACGTGCGGCGCGGGCGCCGAAGCTAAACCATTGCGGTGAAGCACATTGTCTTGTATGTTATCAGCCCAAGCAAGCTCGACGACGTCACGAATTTGACGCATGGTGAAGCTGAACAAGCCAAATTGGCAGTGGAGAGGTCCTTTAAAGGTGCCCTCGGAGTCGAAGGTCCACCCATTGCGTCGCAGCAGCGCCTGCAAAGCGCCAGCTGGGCCACAGGTTGCCCTCGGGGGGAGACAATCGCCACAAAGCCTGTTCCACACCAGTCCGGCTGCTTGGGGCGAAACCTTAAATGCACGCTTGAGCTGGCTGAGGTGATGACACAACAAGTAAACCTCTGGGTCTTGAACGTGAGGTAGGAGGCCGAGGGCCGCGTAAGCCGACACTGTATGGTGAGGGCCAACAATGGCCCGGGCAGCGGCACCCCGCAATTGGTGCATTGCAGTGGCAGACGGAAGCAGGGCTTCGGTACCGAAGAAGAGGAAGGGCCAGATGCCCCCTTGCACGACGCGGGCTCGTGTAGGCATTGCCTGTGGGTCTGTGGCCAATGTCTGCAAACGCTGGTGGGCATCCTGTAAACGTTCAGCGAAGGGCCGAGCGGAGCCACGTCGTTGAAACTGATAAAACGAACCCAGCTCTTTCACCTGTGAAACCAGGCGGAGGCAGTCGGGGGAGGGCAGAAAAGCTGCACCGATCTCCTGCCACCAAATGCGGGAGGTTGTTGTGGTGGCCCACTGGTAAGTCTTACTCCAATCAACCTCAAGAGACAAGGCTTGTGTGAAGTCGTCAAGGACCATTAAGGCGGGAGCATGGTTGTCGGGTGCATCGGCTGTCCAGGACAGATTGTCCACATATGCTTTGGGTTCCACCAAGCCCTCAAGCAGAGAAACGTACAGCCAACAGACAGCAATCATGGCCAAGACCGAAATGGGGTCCCCCTCAGGCGCGCCTGTGGTAGAAGGTAGGGGTGGGCCTAGGCTGCCGATGATCTGAAAGGAGCGCTTTACCTTGGAGAGGGAAAGCCGCCAACACGTAGCAATCGGCCCTGGCACGCCTAAGTGCTGCATCAGGTCAGTGATTGGGGCCCGTGGCAGAAAGTTGAAGGCTTTGCGCAAATCCAGGCAAAAACCCGACAGGTCAGAGCCCGAAAGGAGACTGTCCTCAACAAGCGCTTGGATCGAGTAGGAAAGGTCAAGCGCGGAGCGGCCTTTAAGGCATCCAGTGATGGAGGGCGGGAGGCAGAAGCTCCAAGTACGCAGAACCTGTGTACAAAGGACCCTGGCCCAAAATCTGAAGAGGCAACTTAAGATGGTAATGGGCCTGGCCTGATCCGCTCCATCGGGGCTTGCGACTTTGCTAAGAACGGCCACACGTGCCGACATGATATCCTCCGGGAAACCCTGATTCACATAGCCATTGAGAATGACAGCGAGGTCGCCGAGGGCCGCTGCTGGTAGGAGTTTGAGGTCCTGGTTGTGCCAGCCGCAAGGACCGGTTGCTTTGGAGGCAGAGAGCTTTCGGGCCACGTGAACCCAGGCCTCCGTTTCAGTGAGGTCCACCTGTAAGTCAGGACAAGGGCTGCGGAGCCTTTGGAGGAGCTGCTGGTAGCGAGGCCAAAGTGCGATGTCGGAGGCTTCCTCGGCAGTATCTCGGTTCCAGATGGGGCTCCAAAAGTCCATCAAGGAGCCAACGACTGAGGCCCAAGAGGTCTCATGTTTGCACCTGAAAAGTGGGCCCCGGGAGGGCAGCACGATGTCATCATCCGCGGGGAACAAGACAGTGACTCTGTTGGAGTCGACGCTGGTGACCTGGCCTGAGACCTGTGCGAAGGAGACGGGGCAGAGAAGCTCAAACTTGGAGACGTCCGACACCTGAAGTTGCAGCAACTGGTGGCTGAGTCTGGCGCAAACCTGTGCTTGTTGCTGACTGGCCACCTTGACACAAGTGAAAGGCGGCTTGCCTTCTGGTTTAACACGAACAAAGCTTCGGGAACCCCCAAATTCCTGGGCATCCACGTGAAGCTTGAACTTAAAGACCCGGCTCTTTGTGGCCACATGCTGCTTTTGCAAAGCCTCAACATCGTAACGGATGAAACTGGTGAGGTCCTCAACAAAGTCCAAAGCGGGCCGAGCGAGAGGGAAGGCAGAGAAGCAAGGCCACTGTATGACCCACCGAGGGAAGTTGCTGCCGTAACCAGGTGCGCTGGAGATGGCAGCCCATTCGTTATCCAAGTTGACTGGCCAACCATCTGGGCCCAACGGGCCCCGGAATTTGCCCTTAAGAAACTTCGTGAGCCCCTGGCCGAAGGTAACCAGTCGCCGCAGTTGTCGGAGGCGCTGGCGGCCAAGCACAGACGTGTCCTCATCAAAAGGGGCAGGGTCGCCATGGCGGCCTTGTCGGGGCAAGCACGGCTTCTGAGCCTTAATTCGCAGCACTGGTTTACAACGGCCCGAGCAGGCGCGGGGAAGGCCGCGCAGATTTTGGCGACCGTTCTCCAACTGGTTTTCCTGCCGAAGTGCACGAGAAACAGCCTCTTCCACTGCAGTAGACCAAAGGCGGAGCTTGTCACCCGGGGAGATTTCAGGCACGGTTGCCTGGAAAGCAGGAGCCAGAGGCGCAGCGACAGAGGCGTAAACTGGGACCAACGATGAGGGCTCCAGCAGCAGGCCATTGAAGGTCTTGGGCAAAGGCCAAATCCATCTGGGAGGTGAGGAACCAGGCATGCGCAGGTGAAGTCGCATGGGAGCGTGGCTGTCGAAGAGGTGGTCCTCCACGAGGACGTCAGCAGACGAGAAAAACTGGAACATGGAAGGTGGCAAAAGGAAGGTATCAAATCGCGTGGCCCCTTTGCAGGTGCACGGCAAATTAATGTCGTGGACCTGTGAAGCGAAGGCCCCGAGCTCGACCCAACCTAAGTCCTGAAAAGCCTGCCAGGCAGGCAGCTCCGTGGGGCAGGTGTTGAAATCCCCTGCCACAATGGCTGGTACACAAGAGACAGTTGCGCGCTGGTAGGCCCAGGCAAGAAGCAGATTATTTTTGCAGGCAGCGTCAGGAAGACATCGAGGCACCCCATAAACCGAAATAATCTTGACTTCGAGGCAGTTGAGGCGAACGAAGCCTTCCGCGATCCTGCAACTAGTAGCCATGATGTCCGGCAGTGGCTGCACGGCCGGTCGGCATGGACCCTTAGAGAGAAGGGCCACACCGAGGGCATAGCTACGCAACATGGAACGTCCGGTGGACAGGTGATGCCTGGTCTCAGTGGGATGACCCCACACACAACGATACCCCAAACCCCGAAAACGGTGCGACATGATACGCTGCACCTGCGCGTTGGCAGATGTTTCACTTGCAATGATCACGTCGGCCCCAATTTGATTGAAGTGCCATTCCTTGTCAAGAATGGTAGTGGGGTTGACAACGGCCAAAGTTAAGGTAGAATCCTCACGCACACGACGTGGACCGGGATTGGCGGCCTCACCAAATCGAAAACCGATGAACCATAAGAAGAAAGAAGAAGAGCCGAAAGTCAACACCGGGAACCCCAACGGCATCGGATCGATGCCTCCCCACAGCTGTTGGTTTTGTCACAGGTCACCCATGTCCCCCTCTGGCGCCACAGGGCGCTTGGTGGCAGCGGTGCGACCTGTGGAGAGCAGCATTGCCTTAATGTCCTCGATGCCTGCCTGCATCTGCACCTGGTGGGCAACCTGGGCTGAACGCAGCTGTTCAGCATTCGCCTGGAGCTGCTGCTGAAAGTCCTTGGCAAAATGATACATGTCATCCTTGACCTGATCAACTTGCTGTTCAACGACGGCCTGAGTTGTGGCGAGCTGCTGGGCCATGGCAGTGTGCCCCCTGCGCACCTCATCAAGGCCAGCCTCAAGTTTTTGAAGTCGTGTTTCCTGCTGGTCATAGCGTTGCTGGTGAGGGGCCTCAAGCTGCCTCGGGCCTGTGGGCGGTGCAACCTGTCGGCCGGACGCAGTAAGGTAGTTGCGCCACGGGTCATTGGCAACCAAGGGATCATCATCCTGCACTGAATTGGAAGCTGCTGGCACCGGGCGTGGGGCACGGCCAGCACGAACGACTGGCTTGGAAGATTGCCTGGGGGCGACGGCCTGAACCAGAACGGCCTGCTGATTAATGGACAAGAGGCCGGCAGGTGGCGGGCCACTGGCACCTAGGAGCCACTGACCTGGGCCCATGCAACGAAGTGGCCTAACATCCCAGCCCATTTGCTTTGCCCAATCCTGAATGTCTGTGCCTCGGACCTGGGGCGGGGCCGACAAAAGCTTGTAAAGGCCATTAACTTCAACTTTGGCTGGTGCCTCCTGATGGGGCCGCACAATGGCCCATGCGGCCTCAAAAGCAGCTTCCGCAACTCGAACACCAAAACGACGTTTAGCTCGAACGAGGCCAAGGGGATCCGGGACTTGAAGACTCAGGCGAGCAACCTCGTCTTTATCCCCGGGGGCGAGGAAGTGACGGCTGGTACACCGCGGTGGCCTTGGCAGGTCGAGGCCTGGGGGCACGTGTGCCCAAGAACAACAAGCCCAAGCTCGTCACTTGAGTTACCTTGCCAGTTCTGAAGCAGACGGGCAGCGTCTGTTTCGTCGCAAAGAAAAACCCCGCTAGCCCCGGGCATCAGCTGATTGAGAATGGCGGCAGAGGACCCATCAGCATTGCGAAAGAATCCCGGCAGCAAAGTGAAGTCAGCCGCTTTGGGCTTAGGCTCGTTGCGAGTGCGACGGCGGGCGGCCTCGGTGGCGGTGGACATCAAAGCCTTAGTGGCACCTGAAACAACCTCTGGCATGGGCACCGAAAATTGCTTGCACAAGGCCTGCAGTTGGGTCCAACGGTGGTCGACATCACTGAGTTCAAAGACCCTTTGTATCCGAGACAAACCTGCAAGTGGCATGAGCTTGTCGACAACGGATGTCGTCTGGGGCAAGGAAAGGCCCTGGTCAAGGAGGAGCTGGGCCATGTCGGTTTGGGCCGTTTTGTACTTAACGTCCTTGGCACCTCCACCTCTGGTCTCTGGCATGAAAGACACAAGCAGCCAGCCGGCTTTGTTCACAAAGCCTGGTGCAGTCGGGCCTTGGGAGGCATGTCCAATCAAAGTAGCTGGTTGTATCTGCCTCGGGCCAGAGTAAACCCGAACCGGGACAGTTGATTTGACAGCCGCGCCAGCAGCATCCCAAAGGTCACCCAACTCTGAAAATTCGAGTCCCGAGGGCAAGTAGCCTTGCCAGAAAGTGCGGCCCTCGACCTGGACTTTGCATGCGGTGACATTGTCTCTGTTGTTTTGAGCAACCTTCTCCATAGCCCGGAAAAGACCTGCCAAGAGTTGCTTGGCACATGTTGGCATGACCTGAGCCTCTGACAGCCTAAAGCGGTCCCGGCAGGGCACAAAGGTGATGTCAGCGTGCAGGTGCGCGGTGGCCACAAGGGGGCGCAGCTGAAGACCCCAACCAAGGGCCTGAAAAACATGGGCGGGAAAACCTTTGCACAAGGCCACTGTATCCGGACCGGCAACACGCAGGCGTGGCGGGGCTGCAACACTCAAAGTTTCAAAGGCGCTGAGCTGGTCAAGAGCAACCCTCCCCGGTGCAACAAAAGGATCCGCGACCCGGAAGTGAACGACTCCCTGCAAGTCATCCTTACATCTGATTTGGTGGCCTTCAAGGGTGGTCCAGGTGTCCTCCTCGAAGAAAGCAGCTTGCTTCCATCCTTCCATGGCCATGGTTTGGGCCATAGCCCAGTAGAAGAAGGCCCGTCACGAAGGAGAAAGTAGTACGCCTTGCGCCCGACAACAGTCAGCAGATTTTGCTCCTGGTGGTGGCACTGCTCAAAGGGAAGTGCAGGCAGCCTATCAAACTGAAGGCAAGATTCTCCAGGCAACTCGACCTCCGGCGCAAGTGGTACATCCAGTGGGACCGGAGAGAGGTGAAGTTGCTCGAGGCATTCTTCCGGGAACTCATGGCCAAGGGCGGCCAAGAGGGCCGTGATTGAAACGTCCGGGGCCAAGACTATTTGGCAGGCATCAGCATCATCATACAGCTCAAAGCGGCCGAAGTGTAGCTTGGAGGACGGGAGGACTTGGCGCGGGGACCAATGAAGGGCCTCAACCACAGCAGCAAATGCCTCCCCTTGGCGGTGAAGGACCCAGCCCTCACGGAGCGGCAACAAGGCAACCTGGCTTGCCCGCAGGCGCATAGACAAACATTGCAAAGTTGCCTGTGCACTTGACACCTGGAGTGACCTCGGGCCAACGATTTGAAACGCCAAAGCCAGTGGCGTGACTGCTTGTATGGGCGACAGGCCATTACCGAGGAGACGCATTTGGCATCTGTCGTCCCTTGGCAACCAGACTGGGCACACAGCCCCGTGGATCAAGGCGACTTCTGCTCCGCTGAAAAACCTCGCGCCTTCAGGAAGTGAAAGCAACACCCCGAACAGGCCAGCCCTCTCCAGAGCACCCTGCGGCAATTCGTGCTGGTAGTGGTACTGAGCAACGAAACAGGCGGCTCGGTCCGAAGGCCCTCTGAAACGGAAGCTTTTGGGGTCTTGAGGGCGAGCTGCTGCATGGAGGCGCGGTGGCATAAACCAAGGATCCAGGTACAACTGCATGACCTCATCTGAAAGCTGTCAAGCTTGGAGCATGTCAAGAGGCAGGTCCATCAAGCAATCAAAGCTGCCCAAAGTTGGCCTTGGTGGCAGCACCGGTAAGTCAGCTGAGACCTTTGGAGCCTCCAGGTTGCTGCGCTTTAGGACAACCAAGAACCTCTTGCGGCTCACAGGGGCACACTCAAGTAAATCACTCATGCCCATCCATGCCACCTGGTAGCCAGCTTCAGTCCATGCTAGCTTGACGGTTTCATAATGCTTGTGTTGTCGGAAACCGGGCACCTGCTCAAGCAAAACTAGCGGCGGCTGAAGAAAAGCTAGTTGGCCTATCAGGTGAAGAAACAGCATGCCGTCAGGGCTCTCAAGGCCTGATCCAACGCCTGCTGGCAAGGAGGAGATGCACAAACTATTGCCGGTTGCGTTAAAGCAGGGCCTTGCAGCCACCACACATGCTCAAGGCTGGTGCACAGAAAAACCGGTGAGTCCTTAGTCCACTCTTCCAAGAGAGGCCCTTGCTCGTAGACACAGGTCGCCCCTGGGTTGACCTGTCTGGTGCCCAAGAAACAATCCTGAGCTGTATCCAGGAGCCACTTAACTCTGCCATGATAGCCGAAAGACCGAAGCACGTGGATGCCTTGGCTCCAGCCGTTGAAGCCCCCGCAGAAGACCTCCGCAATCTCAACAACCTCCGAAGTCTGAAGTACAGAAGTGCCCGCCACCACTGAAAGCCCTCGGCATGTATCAATGATTGGCACGGCCGAATCCTTAGAGACCTGGGCCTGGAGTATACGAAGCACAGAACTTGTGCGGGCAACGGCCTGGTAAATTGTTTCCGACAAAGCAACGACCACTGCTTGTTTCTCCAGAGGAGGCTCGGGTTGGCCGTTCTCGAACCAACTAGTCAGAAGAAAGCCAGAAAGCAACCAACGGCCCTCATGCCAATTGGCCCTGCCATCCAGGGCGACGTGAAAGGCACATCCCCTCGGTAAGGACATATTCATGGATGTCGAGGCTTCGTACAAAGCCCGGATTTCCTGCCAGTAGGACTGCGCATCCCAATCCACATTCTGAAAAGATCGCTTAGTTGAAGACTCCATGGCCCGATCGGTACCACTGGGTCGACAGCTGTGCCGACTAGAAGGCTCGGGCCCCAACAGCTCACGGCCCCAAACCTAAACCGACTAGTAATGTCGCAGACCGATGACTCAGACACCTCCGACGAATCCTTGACTCGCTCCCTTCTGAGTTACAGAGATTTTCATGCTGGGAAGGCGTGCACGAAGACACGCATCAATCCTAGGATCCCCAAATCCTGCAACTAGGGAATATCCGGACCCTAAAGAACCTACCTTTTTCGGGTTCCTTGTTAGAATTCTTTATATAAGTCCTTAAGAAGGTAGGTTGTTTGGGATTAAGGTACCCCCTGATACAGGGCCTTAACTAAATTCAGGGTTTTTGAGATAGATGATACAATGGCTACAAGCGAGGAACCCCAAGGAATAATATTGCTACTTATTCCGGCCCCTACATGATGTTCTAACCTAGAGTCCTAAGGCTCAAAATAGCCCAAAAACCCTGCATAGTATGGTCTTTGGGCCCAAAAGCCATAAATAGTGACTCCTTAGAGCCTTAGGGTTGGGGTTGCTTATATAGGAATCCTTGACCATGGGATGGTGGATCCTTTGGGTTGCCTTGCTTTGCGCGGAGTCCAGGCACTGCGTGCATAGAGCTGCGGGTCTTGCCTATGAAGAGGAGCTGCCCTAAACACCAAGAATACCAACACTCGCGACGGTGTCAGCACTATTCCTTCTCGGGTCGCGACTGCTACTACTACTACTACTACTACGACTACGACGACGACGACGACGACGGCGGCGGCGGCGGCGGCTACTCCTGCTGCTACTGCTACTGCTGCTGCTGCTGCTGCTACTACTACTACTACTACTGATACGACTACTACGACGACGACGACGACTACTACTACTACTACTGATACGACTACGACTACTACGACTACTACGACTACTACGATTACTACGACTACTACGACTACTACGACTAAAACGACTACTACGACTACTACTACTACTACTACTACTACTAGTACAACTACTACTACTAGCACAACTACTACTACTAGTACAACTACTACTACCACTACCCATAATACTACGACCATCACCAGCACCACCACCACCACCACAACCGCTACCCCTCATATGCCATCACATGGCGAATATGACTCTGTCTTTCCTCCAAATCTCCCTAGCCCCAAACCCTGGCACCCAACTCAAAATTTCAACCCACACACCTCTGCTCTCATCATTGCGTTGGCACCGCCGAAAGTGCACGCACCAGGGCCATCCGTATCAATGGGGTACAAGCCACCTTACGGATGTTGCTTGGGATGTTTGGCTATGCGGGTGTCAGGTTTAGCCGTCAGGTTTAGGGCATAGACTGCAAGTGTCACAGTGTTCATGGCAATACCGGAACTGCCGATGAAACCCTCGTGCCCTGGGCCCTAAACACTGATTAAATCTCAATCTGGATGCCCCTTCAGCACAGCGACAGAAAGAGCTGCAGCAAAGAAACGGAAATCCTATGTATGGCCGTCATGGCCGGTCTTACATTTTTTTGTACGACCAAACGCACCTCTCGAGCGACCGTATACGGCAAAACCACATATCGTCGCTGTGAGGAAACGACGGGTTCGTAGGCTATGTGCAGCTTCTCGCATGTCAGCAAAAAGGTACACCTACTCTCCAGGTAAGGCGGCCAGGAGCCACCCCGTGAAGGACTAGGTACGCAAAAGGAAATTGGGGCGTAGGGCAAGACAGTGAGCCAGACAAATGCTTTGCCACGTCGGAGGAGCTGCAAGGTGGACCCGTCTTGCCCTAAACCTTAAACCCTATAAACCCCAAACCCTAAACCGGACCTGTCGGCCAGCCTTTGAGAGTACAGCGCAAGGCGGGATCTAGACTCGAACCGCTAGCAAACTTCTTCTTCCAAGTCTTGCTATAACAACTAATCTTATTACTATGAGTGATTCTTATCATAAGCTTAGGTATGGCAACCTTCTTGCGAGCTGGAGCACACGAGCCACCCACTGCGGAGACGAAGAGTTGAGCCACGACCAGCAGCGCCAACATTGGAGACTAGACGCGCAAGCCCGATCTTGACGATGTCAGGGCCCAGTCTGAGCCAAAAAGACGGTTTAAGGTTTAGGGTTTTAAAAAGGTAACAAGTCTTGAGCTGCTTGAGGATTGAAGCCGCCGTCTGGGATTTGCGGCGTAGGATTTTCACTGCCAACTTGAACCTGCGCTTGAAACCAAACCACACATCAGACACCTTTATCTCGTAGCTGCAGTCGACATCCCAGCACCCCGGACCCTAGATCTTCAAAACAAAACAGAAGCTCTAAACCCTGAAAAACCTTGACTAAATTTTGAACCCTCAACCCAAACCCCTGAATTCTGAATCCTCATCACACATCTCCCTCAACCCTACATCCTCATCCCCGATCGCGAACAATCCCGCACTCGCCAATCCAGGCGCAGTTTCAGGTTCACTGTACGCATTACTGCTGCGTACACGTTGTATTTCCGAGCTTTTCATCTTGAGTTTTGTATTCATGTAGCTCCAAGTCACCCATTAAGTTTCTTGCCCAGATGTCCGTGCATCCAGTGCTTGCCTTTCGGTCAAGCCCAAACCCTATACGCAAAATATTTTACTTCGAACATCCCCACCCTACAGATGATGCATTTGGGGGCCACACCACTGACTGGCGTTACGGTCGTGGGGTCCCCGGTCACGTAACAAGACATAAGTGTTCGATTCAGGTCAAACGACGACCCATGAGGTCACACCACCTACGGACGTGGGGTCCCCGTACACGTAACAAAACACACGTTCGATTCAGATCGGTGGACGATCCATGGGGTCACGTTACGGACGTGGGGTCCCTGTACACATGCAAAACACGAGTGTTCGATTCAGGTCAGTCGACGATCCCAGGGCTCACACGACTGACTGGCGTTACGGTCGTGGGGTCCGCGTGCACGGACCAAACAAGGGCGTTCGATTCAGGCCATTCAACGACCCATGCATGGGGTCACACCACTGGACTAGCGTTACGGACGTGGGGTCCCCGTACACATACCAAAACACGTGTTCGATTCAGGTCCCCGGGTTGGCACTCCAGAGAGTCTCACGGTAGGCTTTGGGGTTGGGCACTCCAGGGAGTGTCTTTGGGGTTGGGCACTCCAAGGAGTCTAACGGTAGTCTGTGGGGTTGGGAATTCCACAAAGTCTCACGGTAGTCTCTGGGATTGGGCACTCCTTGAGGTAGTCTCAGCGAGCGAAGAGCGGACGAGGAGCAGGCAGGAGTAATAGCTGACTTAACTACACCCGACACCTCAAAACTATCAATTCTCGAACTGCACCCAGATGTGCTCCTTTGAACCCGGGTAAGCAAAAGTTCCCATGTACCCTCATTTTGAAGCTTTAAAGGTCTTCGTGTTTGGGGCTTCAAGGCTTTAGGGTTCGGGACTATGGGGTCTCGGGTTCAGGGTTTGGGGTGTGGGGCTTGGGGTTTGGGGCTTCTCTCTACATGCCGGGATGTTGCGTTTTAGACCTTACCTGCAGTCCACAGCCCTCACCTGTGGGGTGTTCCTCATTATGGTTTCGTTATGTATGTAGATAATTGTTGGGGCTAAAGACAAGCCCTGATGCTGATCTGCTGGTGGCAGCTTTGACATTGGTTTGGCACGGGCTCAACATGCTGTACAACAGCTAAATCATAGTGAAAGCCTAAGACGGTAGTACTATATTATGCCATCTTCTGTTATTTCCGCAACCCCGAACTCAAAGTTAGGTCAGCACGTTGAATCGTCGTCCTTTATAATCCATTATAATCTCCGTTGTAGTACAAATTCTACGATGACTGTATTCTACTTGCATAGATACATGCATCGATCGATAGATAGATGGATAGATAGTATAGGTAGATGGATAGATAGATGGATAGATAGACAGATAGATAGACAGATGGATAGATAGATGAATAGATAGACAGATAGCTAGACAGATAGATAGATAGATATGCATGGAGATATATATATATATGACTATACTATCGTGTAATATCTAACTACACTGTTGCATCGTACTCTCCTGTATACGTATCTTCGGGTTGACACGACCTTCTGGGCTCGCCTCGGCGCCCGCGGACGGGAGTGGCCACCGGCGGAGCCTCACAGAAAAAGAGATGTAACTACTGGGTATCTAATCTGGGTTTAAGATTTAGGGTTTAGGGTTTTGGGTTTAGGGTTTAGGGTAGGGTCTTTGGGTTAAGGCATCTTCTGACGCTTTAGCCGGGATTTTACAGGGTTTTGGTGTTGCGGGTTTAGGGGTTTCGGATCAGCAGACATGTGATTTGCCAGCATATCTTTGGGTTCGACCACTCTGGGGAGCACTATACTCAAAGTGGTCTTAGCGACTAGGTTTTGTATACAGTATGGTACACTCATAAGCAGGATAGCCCGATTTCGGTGTACAAATAGCCCTACTTGGGCTCTGCGCCTACAGCTTGCGGCCTGCGGTACAGATTCACCCTCCATCAGTAGTTGAGTGAATTCAAGTCCTGCGTATGTCCAGGATGTCCTGCAGAACACTGACAAGCATCTGGAATCTCCACAGAATCTTAACCCTAATCCCCAAGACTCCAAGCAACTCTCAACTCCTGAACCCCCAACCCTAAAGCCAAAACCCTAATCCCTAATCCATAAACCCTGAACCCTTAATCCCCAAACCCCCAAGACTCAAGCCTGAGGCCTCATGGAAGAAATTTACAACCCGACCCAAGAACGGACCAGACCGTCAGCCGGCAATCTACAGGCCGCGCCTTTGGAGGCGATGGCTCCAAGGGCTCATCGGGAAGGCCATACCTCTCACCGGCTTAGGGGTTAGGATTTACGGCTCAGGGTTTAGAGTTTAGGTCTCAAGCCTTGGGGTTAGGGCTACGGTTTAGATCGAGTGATGACTTCGGGATCAAGCACAGGTGCCTTGATAGTTGCAACAGGGTGCTGGGGTATGTTCTATGGTATACTTATGTAGGGCCGATAAGAGAATCACAATACTGCCATGTCAGGCAAGTTTAGGGCTTTGGCCGTAGAGTTTTGTCTGTAGTGTTTGGGATGCGGAGTTCTGGCTGGCCTCCGTTAGTTTTCAAGCTTGGTCAGATCTTCAAGGCTCTCTGGGCCCGAATGCAATTATAGAACCCTCGTAGGCCATATAGAACCCTGACAAAGCCCACCTTACTTGGAGGGTCATGAGACTTAGTAAGTAAGGCTTGTAGTTATAGGTAACCGTAACAATAGCTGCCTCATCTATAGCCCCAGTTACTAAGTCCCGCGATCCTCCGATCCTCCAAGTATCGAGCCCCTCGGAGCCCCTCTAAACCCGAAACCCTAAACTACGGTTGATGATATAATTCCCGCATTACCCATAGTAGGGAATATACCATACGTCCCATAGTTTAGGTCCTTAAGGTAATGCAGAATTTATATCATCAACAGTAGTTCCAGGTCCCAACCCTCTTGCTCCCTGCCGGCCGAGGCGTCGGGCTCCGATCTTCGCTTCCGGAATGTAGGGTTTCGGGTTTAGGGTTTAGGGCTTAGGGTAGGGTTTCGGGTTTAGGGTTTAGGGCTTAGGGGCATGACGTGTCAATGCCGCCATTGGCTGAAGCCCTCGCAGTACAAAAGCGTCGATCTGTGGCGCGCCAAGAAAACATCCAGACAAGTATCACCGCCGTATACTCCAAACAGCCCTGCATACAACCACCACTAACAGAGGAGCTTAAAAACGCCTTCACATGAACGTCTATCGAAATACTATAAAATACGAATTAGTAATTATTCTAAGCAGTAGCATGACAAAGACTAGCATTGCACAGCCAACACGACATTAGCGAAGTACCGCATGAAACCTGTAGTTTCAAGCTTCGCCCCATCTAGTATCTAGCCGGAGGAAACTCGAAGCGCAGGCGCTAAACCCCGGGTTTAACTTAACCCTCAACCCTAAATCCCATAGAGGTTTTGGGTGTGGGGAACCAGCACCCTTCTAGTAACCGGTGTAAAACATGTGCAAGAACCCTTCAACCCCAACTTGCGGGCTCGTAGCCTTGAACTCAATCCTCTGAGCCCGTCTGAGCCACGGGCGGCAGAGTCTCCGCGCGCTGGGCTCGCTTGAAAGCTAGCTTCTTCCGACTAGGCGGGAAGTACCTCCGGCGGGGGGCTTTACGGGTCCCTGAACCCTAAACCCTAAACCCTAAACCCTATAGACCCTATTGGGGTTCGAGGTATGGGGTTCAGGGCCCCCTTCTACGCTCTGAGTTCGCAGTGAAGGGGCTCGGGGGTTCGGGGGTTTGGGGGTTTAGGGGTTTTGGGGTTTTGGGGTTTAGGGTTTAGGGGTTTAGGGTTTAGGGGTTTAGGGCTTTAGGGTTTAGGGGTTTAGGAATTAGGTTCAAGGGCTTAGGGTTGCATGCATTAGAAAAATCACAAACCTCTGGTTTTTGACGCCTTCAGATCTGCCCCACGTTGCCCCACGAGATACCAAAGGCAGATGCTGGTACTTGCTTCTTAAGTTTAATGTCTGCGGACGACGTGACGATGAAATCTCGATGAAACCATCCAAAACCCTACGCAACTCTCCTACATCCCTACAGAAACCAAGCCTGAACCCTAAGGTTTGATGATGTGAAGTGCGGGGTCTTGGATTTAAGCGCTTTCCCAACTAAATGTCATTCACCCCCCAACCAATGAGCCCAATTCCCCGATCGTGAACCCGCAATCCCAACCCTAAAGCCCAGAAAAAAACAACAGCGTGCTGATCCAATTTCATTGAGGTCATAACAAGAGCTGACAAAAGCAAGTGTCCTTTCTTCATGGTCGCAACTTGAGCCTCAACCCCAAATCCGAAACACTGAAGTTTCCAAACCTGCAACCTCGCTTTACAACCCGACTCCCTAAACATTGAAACTCTGAAGCCCAAAATATTCACAAACCCACACCGAGGGCCACGCTCTAAGGTGTCCGCACAGGCGCGAATCTGTTCGGTGGCGGACGGCTGTTCGGGGGCCTCCTCGCGCATCTCGTACCTCGATTGAATCCTTGACAGATTAAACCTTGGGGGTTTGGGCTGCAGGTTTAGACTTGAGGGTTTAGGGCAGGGGATTAGGGTTCGAGGTTTCGGTCTGAGGCTAGTCTAGTCTAAGGTTGATTTTGAGACTGGGAGCCTCTACCTCCGCAACTCGACTGTTCATGAACTCCTGCAATACCTTCAAGTCTGGGCTCCTTTCCGTAGCAAGTATAGTGACAAAACCCTCAACACAGAAACCGTAAACATGCCTATCACTCGATGACCTTAGCCCACGAATCCACGGCCCTACTCCGTAGATTCCCCCCGATCCGAACCCATGGAGATCCCTTGCAGGAACCCTTATGATCCATCAAGGGCAAAGTATTCAAGTATGGTACTCCAGAGCCCTAACATAAATCCCTGATAGGAACCCCGAAAGAGTGCAAGCCAGGACTGGAAAGAGGCTCCAGAAAGCAAACGGTCTGAAGCTCCTTCCCGAATGTTTGTTTTCGGGTTTCGGGCTTATAGGGTTGAGGTTTCATGCAGTCAGTTGGAGGCCGGAGGCTCGCAAATTCAGCTTCAGAGTTTGGGTAAGTTTCATGTTGACGCTCACACTAACCCAAGAAACTGTACCTACTGCCTTTAGAGGGCATTAGCGAAAACAAGCTTCTGAGGGCCAGGCTGCAATGTATCGACATTTTGTGCTGGAGGGCCCAGTGCCTCCCCGATAGGCGCGGGCTTTGGAGTCTGGCGTGTAGGGTTTTCAGCTCGATCGAAACCGTGAACCCCTAAGCCCCTAAACTACTAAACCCGAATCACAGCTCGAGGTGTAAAATCTTGGCCTAGAGCGACGACTCCGACCGACACCACCACCGACAGCGACGGTAGCAAGAACAGTCGCAATCAACACCGTCTTAGCCGCTGTTGTCGTCTACGTGGGAGCCGGTGGTAGGTGGTAGTGGTGGTGGTGGTAGTAGTAGTAGTAGTAGTAGTAGTAGCAGCAGTAGCAGCAGCAGCAGCAGCAGCTTGGAAGTAATGGGACTACTTGGAGGTTCATGGGACTTAATAACAGCTACAAGTTATAAGTACCTTAACTGGGGTTAGAATTGATTTTGAGTATAATTTCATGTATAACCCTAGTTTCTAAGTACCATGAACCTTTAAGCAGGAGGAGTCGGAGTCCCAGTCTGGAGGCATGGAGTCGGTATGGGAGAGGACAGGAGGCGGGGGGGAACTCTGCCACAGAAAAAGCGACCACAAGTACGCATGCAACAGGGTCTAAGGTTTAGGGTTTAAGGGTTTAGGGTTTAGGGTTTAAGGGTGTAGGGTTTAGGGTCTAAGGTTTAGGGTTTAGGCCCTAACGATGTTCAGGCAGGAATCCTTCATGACTCGTGATTGCTAAACCCTTAGTAAACCCCTACTGAACCCCTAGACCCTAAACCCTAAACCCTAAACCCAAACCCCTAGCCCCTAAACCTTAAACCCACCCCGAGCCTCCAGGGCTACGGCAGGGGACGTATAGGCCAACGTCTGCACACCAGCTTCCTCGTCTCCTCCTCGGGTTTAGCGTGTAGGGTTCAGGACTTAGGGCCTGGGACTTGAGGCTTCCTTGTATAACCCTGAACAGGAGCCCCTACCCCGCCCCTACATAACCCCTTACAAGGAGCCCCAAAACTCTAAACCCTAAACCCTAAGAGTCCCCAAAGTAGGGTTTCAGAGTTTTGGGTTTCGGTGGTGATGCTTCCGGCTCAGGGCCCCAGGGACTTCGGAGCGTTGGAGGTGGCTGTAAGGATTAGGGTTCAGGTATCCCGATAGCTCCTTCTGGACCCGGAGCCAAAAGCCACAAGGTGCCTGGACCCGTTTAGGGTTTAAGGTTAAGGACAGCCATTCAGACCATGGCTTTGGTGCTACTGTACTGCACGCAAGCTTGCAAAGTGGCTTCTGGGCGTGAGTGCTACCTCCGAGTGCACCTGCGAACCAAGCCCACAAGGTGTAAATTTGGCAAGAGCGGCAGGGGGTGGCACCAAACCAAGTCGTGGTTGTTGGTTTCCGACCGAAGATGATACTGCCCACACCCCTGAGCATTGGGGTTGGGGCATCAAGTTTACACGAGAACAACCGAAGCACTGAAACCCTGAATCCAGAAACTCAAACTATAACCCTTCAAACCCGTCAAACCCTAAACCTTAAACCCTTCAAGCCCGACAAGGCCTATAACCCAAACCCCTAGACCCTGAACCCTACAAACACCCCCCCAAAAAAAATAAACAATAAAAATAAAATAGACATAAATTCAAGACTCAAAACGTGCGAAGTTCTCTAAATTAGGGTTCCTTTTCGGATTCCTTAAAGGACCTATAAGGGCTGTAATACTAACATCGCCGCCAGGCCTCCTACACCAGAGCTGGGCGGCAAGACCTTTCCGTGGCGGATTGCTCTTCTTGGTGTGGGCGGGTAAACCCTAAACCCTTAGTACCAGCAACCCCAACTAATCCTTATGAAGGCCTGAGTAACCGCCATTAAGGACCACGAGGCCTCTATGAAAGGGTACCTGGGGGAGTGGGGCGTTGCTGGTGAACCTAAACTGTAAGCAAGCACGCATGCATGCATGTATTGATTCACGTAGTTGTTGACACGTTCATAAACTTATCTTCTCTTCCATACATATACTGTGACAGAAATGTCCATGGATAGAACGATGGATGCTTCATGACATAGGATCTCGGTCTAAGGATTCGGGCTTTGGGGTTTCGGGTTCCGCATTTGGTTTGATCTCTATCTTAGGGTCCCTTTGTAAGTCCCCAAATTAGCATGGCACCCTTATAAAAAGGACCCTGAGAGGGACCGTAATTTAGAGAACTACCCCTATAGAGCCCCACAATACCCTATAGAAACCTTATCGAAGCCCTTGTCGATGGTTTTGAAGGAAGCCTAAAAGGGACCCCTGAATTTAGAGAACTGCCCATTTACGGTTTCGGGCCAAGGGTTCGGGCTTTCCGGGTCAACGAAGGGCCTTAAATACATTAGAATAGGGCTTTGCAGGCTAAAATCGTAATAAGGAGCTCAAAGGCACAGGTTGAATCTGGTATAATTGTCATAATAAGGAGCTCTAAGGAAGAGCATTCGCAGTTAAAACCGGCTTCTATAGCAAGCTTATGTAAGAGCTCGGGTTCATAACTCGGGACGGCGCTTTGGAATGCGGCTCAAGCAGCCCTGCGGGCTTCAAGCGCCGGCTTTTTTCAACCCGCGAAACCCCAAAGCCTAAGCCTCAACACATTCAAGTCATGCTCAGAGAAGCAGAGAAACACACAGGAATAGCGCGATAAGAAAATACAAAACACCTAACGGTGAAAGCCGTCGCCCAAATCGGCGTTGTCGTCCTAGCAACAGCAGCGCGGAAGCAGCAGCAGCAGCCGTCGTCGTAAAAATCGTCGTCGTCGGTGTCCACATCGTCGACATCGGAGTCGAAGTCGTCGGCGATGTCACAGTCGTAGTCGTCACCATCACGACCCGGAATCCCGCCGCCGAACCACTCTGAACCCTGAACCCCGAAAGCCAAGGCCTCCAAAAGCTGGACCCCATAATGTAGAGGCCTTAATAATTTGTTTCGGGTTTTGGGCCCATTATACTATAATAAAAATATGGAACCCCCAAAATAGTGTAGGTAATTACTTAGGCCCCTACATTACCCCCCATTGGCGCCCATGCATTCCCGAGCTCCGTGCATAAATCTGCGTGTCGTCGCAAGCCAAGCTGCGCCTCGCCTGGTCGAAGCATGTTGGGTAATAGCGGTTTCCATACAGGGTTTGGGCACTCGTTCGGGCTTCTCTAAGGCTTGGTTTAGGGACCGAAAGGGCTGTAATCAAACTGAGGAGCATAGGTCTTATCAGTGTTTGGGGCTTCATGAGGATGGGTTTCGGTCCTAAGGATTCCGAAGGAAGGTGGGGTGGCTTTCTAGTTGACGGAAACCTTAAGAACTTCGGCTTAGAGCTACGGCTACGGTTTGCGGTTATTTTTTGAGGGCTGTTTTCCGTGCATCACCGCCAAGAGAGCCTCAACGGCAACGGTTTGTTTAGGGTTCAGGGTTTAGGGTTTAGGGTTCAGGGTCAGTGGGGTGAGAACTGTGATCGCCGTTGTTTGATATATAAGTCTTGAGGTGTTCGATGCGTGGTATGCCGCATTTACCCAGCAAAGTCATCAAACAAAGGACGTTGCCTCTCATGTGGGGCCCCTCAATTTAGTAAACATAAACGCCAACATGAAGGTCATGTTTTGACGGCACCTCGTCTAAACAACCGATACCCCCGAAAGTATACGCATACCAACATCCCGAAGTTGTCACGCAGTCCAAAACTCGAGTTCTAAACTCTATCCTGTTTTATACGTAATATACTCTACTATGTTTTATTATAAAATTATTCTGATATAGATATATATATACATATATATATATATATAGTTAGATTGTATCCTATGGTTGCCGCATGTGTCTCAACAGAAAGGCATGGGTTCAGCACTCCGACAATCCTTTCATAAACAGCGAAGCTGAGGTACAATGGCTTAAGTGGAAAGGCAACAAGCCAAAACGAAAAGCACGGCAAGTCCTGTGCTACGATGCAGCTGACAACACATTCATGCACCCTTGACTTGCGCCAGTCTTCCTCCCGGCCTAGGCCTTCCTTATTGAACACCGGTGGGAACCTTGAAAAAACCTAAATCCAAGCCCCTGCAAGCCTCGCGGAAAGGGGACGCAGCTTCCTCAACAGCCCCACTCTGCTCAGAAGCACGGGCCTTAGGGTGCCCGGGTTGACTTCGTAAGGGTTGAGGGTTTAAGGTTTACCGTGGGCGAGCCGACTGCATCTCGCAACAAAGTCGTGTCGAAAGCATCGTGCTATGGCGATGAGCTGTCAACGCGAGTCTTTGGAAGGTTGTTCCTTCTCTCTCGCCCCCAAAGCCGCATAAAGCGGCCAAACCACCCAGCCCAGACCTATTGTTTCGAGGGCTTGACCCCAAAACTCCCCCCCTGCCGAGGATCGCCTCGGCCGACATGAATTACGTTGCAAAACCTGGCAGTTGAAAGAGCGACACACAGCGTCCCATGAGTCACAGTCCACACACGTTTGCGAACCAAACAACCTGTCTACAGACAGATGGCGGGAATCGAGCAGACCAGAACATGGGCGCCAGCACGGTGATGTGGGGGCCGTTAAGAGCAGCCGAAAGCGAGGCATGCCGCTTGGCCCGGTAAAAGGTCCGCGCTGTGAACTTGCAAGGGGCATCATGGAGACCAGCCGCGATCTGCCCGCGGATGCCGGCAGATCCCAAGTGTGACGCACAGAGCTCGGCGAAGGAGCATTGGACTTCAAGGTAATGGAATGTGCTCACATAGAGGCCTCGTTGAGGTCCGAAGTATGATGCCTTCGACAATGCAGTAACATTTCCAAGCGCCGGTCCTGGCGATACGCAACCCGAAGGAATGCGCACCCCCGAGCTCTTGGCTATCGGGCCGGGTTTTGGGGCTTTGGGGCCTAAGGTTTTGGGGCGCATATGGCTGGATTTAGGGTTTTAAAAAGTTTGGGGTATTGCGGTTAGGGAGCTTCGGGTTTGGGGTTTAGGTAACCCCAGGGTTTACGGGGATTCAACGATCTAACGAAAGTGCTTTGTCGCGCCTTTTGCAGTGGTTGGTTGACAGTGCCTTGTGGGGTTTCCCTGTAAGGGCTTCGTGCGGGTTCTAGTGAGATTCTTTCATAGATTGTTTATTTGGATGTCAGTCAGAGTGTGGAGGGCTATAGCAATGTAGGGTTTAGGTTTTGAGTTTTAGGTTTCGTCCGTCGGACAAGAAACCCCAAAACCCCTAAACCCCAAACCCTAAACCCCAACCCGGAAGCCTTGACACTCTGAAGCCTCAAAAAGCCGATGGGAGCCACACAGGGCTCGTCGAGCTGATTGCACCCTCAGAGCTCGTGCGCTTTGTGGCTGACCTGCCCCCACTCTTAAGGGGGGGGGGGGGGGGGGCTTTTAGGAAGAAATCCGTCACTTCAGTTTGGGGGGGCGATACGGCGTACAGATGGGAAGATTAATCAGTGCTAAGGATTAAATCGGGATTGGCAATTGGAGCCAAGGTTCAAGCCTTGAGACAACACAGGCTAGAAATCTGTCAATAGGCAGCTTAGCGACTGGCTTTCAAGGCTCGAGGGCATTTACGGGCTCAATGCTAGGCCACCAGCGGCCAGCGCTGACAAACCAAGCAAATCATAGATCTAACACGAGACGCCTGGCAAGGTGACCAGGCATTGTCAATAGCCGCACATTGATGGAGTCTAAGATTCGAAAGCCCAAACAGTGCATGCACCCGGGATACAGCCAACCCTTGGATCTTCATCGGAGTGGCGCCGACAAGAGCAGCTTGGACAAATATTGTCACCAAATGCCACCAGATGCTTCTCGCAACCTCGCAACCTAGAACTTTTTAAGATCCAGCGCGATCCCGAAGCCCTAAAAACTTAGCCCATAAGCCCAAACTCTAAAGCCCTAAACCCGCGGTAGGGTTTAAGGGTTTGGGGCTTGGGGTTTATTGCCATGCTAAGCCTCGAGGCCCACAGGCCCGGAACCCTGCCTTTTCACCGCATAGCCCCTAACCACCTAACCACCAAACAAGGAGGCCATGCAAAAACACTGGCATGAGGCGAAGTCGGTTCGTGAATCATTTTTGTATATACATAAATGTTCAGGCACGGATGCACGGACTCAGTCTGACGACTCAATGACTTCAAAAACCACTACTATTACTACTACTACTACTACTACTACTACTCTACTACTACTACTACTACTACTACTACTACTACTCCTCCTGCTGCTGCTACTACTACCACCACTACTGCTTCTACTGCTACTGCTACTACTGCTGCTACTACTACTGCTACTACCACCACCACTACTACTACTATTACTACTACTACTACTACTACGACGACGACGACGACGACTGATGGAGGAAGTCTTGCACACACCACCTAATCAATAACAAGTGACACGGCCCATTTATAATATTGACGATGATGGATAGGAGGTGGAATATTGGAACCCACAGCGCTTCCGAGGATCAACAGTCGATATTAAAACGGGGGAACGGGGGCGCGGGGTCTCTTCAAGTGGTGCAAGATTTCCTCCATCACAAGTACTACGGCCACTACTTCTACAGTCGGATGCCCCATGCCCCCGACCTGACGGTGGAGCTCACTGCCGAGTCCTAGCGTCACTGGACGCTTGGGGGGTTGGCGGGGTTTGGCGTTTAGGGTTGAGGCTGGGGTTTAGGGTATACATAAGGCAAGTGTTGGTACAGGCTTCGGGGCTTGGGGCTTGGGGCCGAAGATGCTTGAGGGCTTGCTTCAGTGTCACGAATGCTTCGGGCTATTTGATCGCAAGCTCGGTCCTAAACCCCAAACCCTAATGAAAGGATGATGCAGCAAGGTTTGCAAGCTACGCCTCGAGATTTTGGACCTAAGCTCTGGGAACTTGGGTTCAAGGGCAGGGTCCAGCGAGTTAAAGGAGTTTCGAGTTTCTGAGTGCGGTTTCCGAGGCTTCAGAAGATTCATCCGTGGAGTTTCAGGCGGCAGTGCTGAGAATGTTTCAGGCTTTAGGCTTGGGGGTTTCAGGTCTGATTCCAGGAACGGTGGAACACAGCGTTTGGTCTCGATGGGTTTGGGGGTCAGGGGTTTGTTTAGGGCTTAAGCGACACAGGCCCAAAGTTTTTACCCGACTTTCCGCGCTGAATCCTGCACGTGGAACGCCGCCTGTGCGCCGCAATCGAAGGACGCCTTGGTCGGATGGCAAGGGCCTTGTCAAAACTTTGATGTTTCGAGACTTTTGCAAGCTGGCACGCCAGATCGTTTACTGCAGCATACGGTTTTGACGAGAATGCTTCTGTTGAGGCTGGCCTCTGTGTTTAGGTGCAAGGAGAACGACACATGTAAGAAAATGCCCATGATTGCGACGACCATGAAAGCACAAGCCACAAGTCAACTCTACCATCTCTCAGTATTAGGGTGTAGCGTTTAGGGTTCAGGGGTTCAGGGTTTAAGGGTCTAGGGCTTAGGGATTATCGCAACTCCTGCAACCTGAGAACAGGCAGCGCGAAACCCGTTAACCACCCAAGCCATGCAACAGGGATCAAGTGAGACGAAAAGGATGACAACCTTCTTTGCTAAGAGCTTGAAGGACAGTATCCGAGCTCAGTGCAGCCTTTACCGTGCAGCAGCATTGGGGAACCTAAACCCTAAACCCTAAACCCCCAAACCCTAAACCCTAAACCCCTATACCCTAAACCTGCCCGAAGGCCTCATGGTCATCGATGTCCTGCGTTGACAGGATGTTCGCTTGCGGCCGGACCTGCATGGCCAGGGGATGCCACCCGTAACCCGACAGAGGACAACATTCGCAAGTTGAGGTGTTTTTTTGAGCACCTTTTTCCGCCTTGCCAGTTGAGGTTTAGGGTTTTTTTTTTTTGTCGCCCCTTTTCCCTCAGCCCAGCAGGTCTCAGGAATACCGGTACGGTGGAGGCTGTGTGCAGGAGGCCTTATCACGAAGGGATTCACCACCACACCATCAAATGCTCAACCCCATACTAGCACTTACCCAAGGCCTCCTGTCAAGCAGCGACTTCAGTGCATCCATCACAGGTTTAGGGTTTAGGGTTTAGGGTTTATAAAAGGTTTAGGCGTTGGGGGTCAGGCGCGAGGTTTGACCTTTGCCAATAGCTTGGAAAAGTGTCACAGCAAATTGAGCAACAACCAGAAATACTCAAAGATTAGCATTGGAGCACCCTAAAACCTAAACCCTAAACCCTGAACTTAAACCCTAAACGCGGTGCCGCGGCCTGCGGGCTGTCCCTGACGCCTCGCTGCACTGCTGGGAGCGAGGAGGCCTTCTCTTCAGCCGCACCTGCCCAGATCTTGCGAAATTTCTTAAGGAAGATGCCTTCGCCGACCTCGCACAGGACCTAGGCACCTTCTGTTGGGAATGCGGGGTCGTCAGGTTCAGGGCCTCTGGGCTTTCGGTTTCGGGTTCTTGGGCTGAGGACTTTAAGGCCTGAGGTTCAGGAAGGTTCGAGTTTAGGCTTTGCGGCTTGGGGCCTAGGATCCCAAGGTCGTTGGATTTGGGGCAGTCCGCTGTGTCGAGGGCACGGAAAGCATTAAAGGGCAACCAACCCTGAATCCGAAACACCATGAAGGCAAAAGGGCACAAAAGCCTGGGCCTACACGGGTTCAAGTTCACACCTTCAAAGCACAACAAAGGCTTCCAGCGACCTTGTTTCTCCGGCCGGGAGGGAGCTGGAAGCTCCTGCTGGGCTTGGGGGTTGAGGCTCTCGGGTTTAAGCTTCAGGGCTTAGGGTTGAAATAATACAAAAAGTAGTCTAGTCTGCATGAAGTATACGGCAGAAGATAGGAACAGGAGCGAGGAGGGGAGAAGATTGCAGAGCAGAGTAGAGTGGAGTATAGCATAGTACGATAGAGCACTGTGCAGTTGAATATAATATAATATAATACCAGGAAGCCTACTACAGTACACTTTACGCTACTACACTATACAGCGTGCTTACCGTACTGTACTGTCTTGTACTGTACCGTACCAGCACACTGTGGTGTAAAACTCATCTACTACTGGAATTTACTACGACAAAGTACAGTTTTGTAGGTTAGGTGTTCAATTGAGATCTAGAGTCTAGACTTCAAAGAGCAGAGTTTAGGGTGAAGGACTGACGCGAGGAGGCTGCAAGATTGGACGGGAAACATTTCTTTGGCTGCGAACTTCTTGGTTCCACGTATTGGTATTTGTTGACCCAAGGTATACGTAGGGAGCAAAGGGGTGACTGTGGTATTTATCACGGGTTCAGGGCTTCGATGGATCACAAGCCGCTCTGAGCCACGAAGTAGCTGAAGTGAAACTCTCCGCAGATCGCTTGCACCGACCTTGTGATCTACGACCTGCGCAGACTTCAACGAAAAGGCTCAAGGCAGATGACCTCCTGTTTGCCAGGACCAGAAAGCTCGCAGCTCGGGGTTTACAATTCTCGAGCAGCTCCCATACCTAAGCCTCGAACCCTATACCGTAATAAGCTGCAAGACACACCATTTGTGCTGGGAGCTCAGCTGCCTGCCTCGTACCCCCAGCACAACGAAGCTCCCCAGAGGTCAAACGAGTCGGACATTATCCTCCAGGGATACACATGTACTGCTGCCAACATTACCAACATGATACTTAAGGAAGACTCCTTTGGCCTGACTCGACACAGCACGATCGTCCGACTGATATAGATTGTAGGATGTGTAGATCTTTAGGTCCGAATAGCACTACCACCACCACATGCTTCACCAATCTGAGAACTCTTGTTCGCGATTTATGATCAACCACCTATCCTAAACGCGAACTGCCTGGCGAGAACGGCTCAGCATGACGCGGGAGACATCACTGAAGTCTTAAAGCATTGGTGTTTGGAGTAACACCCATGTGGTTTCGATCGTTGAGTAACAGTCTTCAAAGCAGCTTGCTGTCGAATCTACGGTAACATGTTTTGTGGTTCAGGTACAAACATGTCCTGACTTGGGCTGAAACACTTGCTCGCATGAGGCAGATTTGCCATGAAACCCCAATAGACCTGAAAACCGAAACCCTGAACCCTCGCAGGGGTGCTGGTGGTTTTTACGGCTATGGGATGTTGAACGAGTGCGCTAAACCCGAAACCCTAAGCTTGAATCCGACTGACAGCATACACAACTTCAGCATTCAAAATACAAAAGATTTTGGTAACACCGTCCAAGCACTAGGACGTTTACATCATGAATTGACTTGGAAGTCCAAGAATTCTTTGAAGGCATCGGTGCTGTCACATGTTCAAGCTCCACAGAGCAAAAAAGGCAAAGTGTGCCAAGTCTCAACCGGTAAGCGGCACAATAAAGCTACGGAAATCTCAAAGAGAGAATGCGGCCCACTTGTTCTTGCGCGCTTTCTCAACTTGCAGCATACGCTGCACACCAGAAACATCGATCTTTCACAACTTCTTTGACCAACTTCGTGAAGAACTTCTGCACTGCCACGCCATCGAAAGCTGCTGTAGCTGGCCAGATAGCCGGATTTGCAACGTTGCAGACTTTATTCCAACTCTATGGAGAAAAAACTCCGGCAAAGTGTAACATTCAAGCAAAACTTCTTTGCAAGGCACGAAAAAGTTTCAATCCAATTTTTACAACCAACTTACAAGACACTTATCAAAGCAGAGAAGTTCTTTAAAGTCTTCTACGACCTGCATCAATCATCTCAAATACTTTCGGCTCTCTTCGCACTTCGCAAACATCCACAATGGAAACCGAGACAATCCAAAGAAACTTTGGAAACGACAGGAAACAGATAAGAAAACAACAAACCCGTAACGACACAAACTGGCAGGCCGAACTACGAAAGGCCCGTGAACCTGCACAAAAAACGGAAACCTGGCACTAAAAAACCCAAAAAGTTTGCAGAAAATGGAGAGAAAACCATATGCTCTGGAGACTCACAGCAGACACCAAAATCGACAATTTCCGAACTCAGAACACAGCAAATGAGAAAAATTCTCTGGGCCCTCATAGAAATAAGTTCGCAAACCCAAATCGGTGCTTCTGAGAGCACGCGCTTGTTTTGCGCACAAGAGAAAGCGGACCATGGAAACCAGAACCCTTTCTACAGGCCCTTTTGGGTCTGCTGTAAGGGCTGCAATTCGTGAGAACACATGAACTTGACTGTTTTTGAAG
>CAJNJA010018719.1:0-10485 GCA_905231915.1 Symbiodinium necroappetens | reverse complement strand
GTTATGTTATGTTATTTTATGTTATGCTATGTTATGTTATGTTATGTTATGTTATGGTATGGTATGTATGTATGTATGTATGCATGCATGCATGCATGCATGTATGTATTTATGTATGTTATGTTATGTTATATTATATTTTGTTATGTTATGCTATGTTATGCTTTGTTATGCTATGTTATGTTCTGTTCTGTTATGTTATGTTGTGGTCTGTTCTGTTCTGTTATGTATGTATGTATGTATGTATGTATGTATGGTATGGTATGGTACGGTACGGTATATATGCATGTATGGTATGGTACGGTACGGTACGGTACGGTATGGCATGGTATGGCATGGTATGGTACGGTGTGGTATGATATGGTATGGTATTATAATGTAATGTAATGTAATGTTATGTTATGTAATGTAATGTAACGTAATGTAATGTTATGTAATGTAATGTATGTATGTATGTATGTATGTATGTATACACGAGCCGGTACTAACCTACATAACGGTTATTATCCTAAACCCAAGGATCGAAGAGGTGTGGAATCCGGAAGCTAAGAACGCTTCCCCAGGGACAATTTTAAAAGGTTTGTCTTGCCACAACCTACGCTTTAATCAAGCCCTTGTGGATCTGAATAAGGTGTGTGGTCTATAAGCCTTCAGGTATGCCCCAAGGGATTAAGTGATTCGCGAATTCTGGTTATGCAGGATTGTTGGGGATGGGCTGAAGAATGTGGCTTAGAATGTCATATCAGTTTGGCAAGCTTAAGGTGTAAGGGTTGTAGTAATTTTGTATCAACTAGACTGCAACCTGTAACTGTGTCCGACACGTGTGACCTACAGTGAGATGCCTGATTTTCAGATAACATCATTCAACTTCCTCCTACAATGCGAAAACCTTCTAGCTTTTAGGGTTTAGGGGTGCCTTAAACACGATGACTTTCATTCAAGGCCCTAATTGTACAACCGCTTCTCCCCGAAAATGCCAGGCTCAGATGCGCACGAACACTGTGATTTTCAACACTGCGATTAGCGCTTGCCGCTCGGAGGCCCCTGCAAGCTCATGTTTCAGGGTTTAGGGTTAAGAGCCTTGTACTCGGGGCCAAAAGCCCTTATATATATATGTATATATATGTATATATGTATATATATATATATGTGTGTGTGTGTATGTATGTGTAAGTCTTTAGAGTTTAGAGCCGTATAGGCTGATTTCTGGGTATCCGTATAGGATTTAACCCTTAAGGTTTAGAGTTGAGGGTTTGGGGTTTATTATAGGGGCCAGAATAATTAGGATAGGCTTTTGGTGTATATTATACTACGGGCATCATAGGGGACCTGAACACCAACATAGTATTGGTAATTGTTTGCGCCGTTGAGGCCAGCAGCAGCGCAACGATAGATATCTGCCAGGAAAATTCGGCTTCTGGAGACATGCACACGTTCTCGCGGAGGAACTCGATAAGCCAGTGTGCGTCTCTCGGAATCAGAGCTCTCGTACTTCTGGATATGGCCACTCGATCCCACACGAATCAGGGGAACAATCACCTCGATGGAGTTCCTGGAGCATAACGAGGTCGCGCTACTGCTGTTTCGATATGAAAGCCTTAGAGACACATCTGCTGGTTCCGCGTATCCTGGCGCATCTACCTGCTTTATTTGCAAAACGAACATGCGGTTTGGGCACAGGACTGAGGAGCCCAAATGAGTGCTTGGAAGTTTGAGCAAGGAATGTTTTGATGGCATCTAAAAGAAGTTGAGCTGTCAGTCACGTTCAGGGTGAGGGCTGTGCTTAGGCTTGAGTTTAGGTCCCATGCAAGGCATCCTGGGTGTCAAAGAGGGGTAATTCTCTACGTTCCAAGCCGATCCCAGACATTGCCGTGGAGGATCTAGCAGGTAGATCACCCCAGATAATATAGTACACTTCATATATATATATATATGTATATATATGGTAATCCAAAATAATGTAGTACACATACATACCTACCTACATACCTACATACCTACATACCTACATACCTACATACCTACATACCTACATACCTACATACCTACATACCTGCATACCTGCATACCTGCATACCTACATACATACCATAGATCCTTTAGCTGGCTTCCTATCAAGACCCTTTTGCACTAAAGCCCCAAACTCTAAATCTTTTGACTCTAATGCGTTAAAGCCCATAAATCCTAAAACCCTAAATACGAATTTGGGGAGTCCTAGTCTGCAGGTCTTCGCACAGGTCTGGGATGATCCAACTAACCACTCAAGCAGCACCCCAAAGAACCTACTTTTTGAAGGACGTATATTTAGGGTTTAGGCTTTAGGGCTTGGGGTCCAGGTATACCTTAAACCCTAAGCCACTCTTCCAGTTTTTACTTTCGTACCACCTCAACGCGGCTTTAAGCGTTCCCGGATCTCTCGAATATTATACGGGCCTGAATGGCTAGTTTAGTATTAACCCTAAACCCCCTAAACCCCTAACCTCTAAACCACTAAGCCTGATTTTGTTTGTATTTTTCTTCTGCTTTCACAGGGTTTCCGTGTCTTACGCAGGCCGAGGGCTCAGTACTTACAGGGTTTAGTTTAGTGTTTAAAATTTAGGGTTTGAGGGTTTAGGATTTGGGTTTAGGGATTAGGGTTTTCTCCCTTGGACCCCCCCACTTACCCTCTACCCGGACACTCGGAGCGGAACCCCTAGTTTGGGACCCGATACTATTAAAATGTTTTTTAATAAGAACACCCCAGCTTGACGGATCTACTTTCTAGATCCTCCCGGGGGTCGGGGTAGAGTATACTCGAAATACCGTCTATTGATGACCATGGGGGCTTTACTCAAATCTACTTGGGGCTCCTGGTGCATGGGCTTTGAATTTGGGCGCAGGATATCAAACCATAAACCCTATGTGTTTTCCGTTAACCCCTCAACTCCAGCCCTAAACCCTAAACCCTAAACTCTCAACCTAAAACCCTAAAAACCCTTAACCCTAAAGAGGAATCTCTGAGCCTGCACCGCTGCCCTCGGCCTCATTTACGCGAAGCTCTCTCCACAGCTCTATAGTCAAAGCCGGAAACCGCGGCTTAGGCTTTAGGGTTTAGGGCCGCCAGGGGTCCATGCACCATTATTGCAGTTTCTTATTTGGGGCACAAGTTGCATCTACTACTTAAAGGTTCCGGAGACTTAGTAGCTAGGGTTATACAAAAGGTAGCTCTATCTATAATTACTTATAACCCCAGCTAAGTACGTACTATAACAGTACTTATTAAGTCCCATGAACTTCCAAGTATACCCTAGCCCTAAACCCTAAACCACTAAACCCTTAACCCTAGTCGTTACTTGGACTCTTTGTTCGCATTTGTTCAGTTCAGGGATGGCAAGCCGGGGCACATCTGCTCCGTGACATGCAGCGAAGCAGCGGCTCGGCACCACTTGGTTCATGATTTACCCAGATGTTTTGTATGCAAAAAGTAGATCCTTTAAAGGCTTTCCTATGAGGGACACTTTAGTAGTATAGGTTTTTGGGTTTAGGGTTTAGGGTGTAGGATGTTTTGTATGCAAAAAGTACTTAGTCCCTTCATCGGATGACTTATTCTATGGGTAGGATCCCATAATAAGGAACCAAGGTAACCAAAAAAGGTATTGCATTGAAGGGTCTAGGTAGATCCCTTAAGGGCTTTCCTATAAGGGACCCTTTAGTCGTGTAGGGTCCCGAATCAGGGGTTTCACTTTGTAGATTAGATCCTCCCGAAGTCCAGGGTTTATAGGGTTTCGGGCCTGGGGTCGTAGAGCTTGGGATTTAGGGTGTAGGATTTAGGGCTTTAGGGTTTTGGGTGTAGGATTTAGGGTTTAGGGTTTAGGATTTAGGGTCAGGGTTTTGGATTGTAGGGAGCTAAGGCGACGACTGAGACGATGATAACGACGACTGCCACTACTGCTGCTGCTGCTCCGACGACGACTGCTGCTGCTTTTGCTGCTGCTGCCACCACACCGGGGCTAGCAACAAGAAGTAACAATAGTTAAATCATTAACTTAGTTAACCCTAACCGTCCCTAGCCCATTATAGCCTTAGCTCCGTCAGCCCAGAACCCCGAAGGCCTAAATCCCAGACAATCGCCGATATCGAGGCTGCCGCTGTGATCTGATCTCGCAGAACGCCGCGCTTCACAGCACTGCCGCTGGCGACGCGGCTTTGGGCTTTTGGGCTTCGAAGGGCTCTTGGGGTTTACGCGTTTTTTTTGGGGTTTAGGGTTTACGGTTGTTTGCCCTTCTGCGGGCTTGAGGCTTAGGGATTAAGGGCTTTATTGGTGCTTGTGGCTTCTTTTGATGGTCTCTTTAAGCGGTTTCTTTCCGGGCTTCATGAGGATTCCTTGACGAGTTTCTTCACGTGCTTTATGAGGCTTTAGGTTTCCGAGGAAAGGAATCCTGGAAGGCGATAGGGGTTTGGTGTTTAGGGTTTGGGGCTTATGGTTTAGGGTTTAGGGCTTAATTAGGGGATTAGGGCTTATAGGGTTTAGGGCTTAGGGCTTGGGGGTTTAGGGTTTGCAGGGCATAAGATCTGATTGAGCTGTTCAGGGTTTAGGTTTTCGAGGGTTTATGGTGTTCCTTTCAGGATTCCTGTAGGCTGCACCCAGAACCCCCGAAAATTTCTAGAAAGTAGATTCCTTGAGGAATGTTCCTTGAGTAGTATAAGGTCCCAAATTAGGGTTCTACTTTCTATACCTTCCGTGCGTCGGATGTTGAGGCGTGGCGCACGCCATTTTATGCCTCCGGACGAGCGTCAGGCTTGGGCACACAAGTTTGTCTTCAAGCATTCACTGACGGGCCATCTAAAGACGTGGCTATCCCAGAAGCCATTGACATGCAAGGGTTCCTGGGGCATGGGCTGCTGGATATGCACCACTACGAGCCGTCCAAGTACGGGAGCTCGTTTGCGAGACTTCAGGTGTCAACCAAGGCAACTCTATCGCCCTCGGCTTTCCGCAAACACGAGGAGTCCCAGGGCCACAAGGAGGCCGTACAGCGAATGGTTGCACAGCTTGCAGGTCCCTCCCTGGAGGAGGGCGGCGACTTCACCGGCGGTCCGAGCCCCGCCGTTCCGAGGCTTGAAAAATTTCACTTGGCGGCGACTGTCATAAGCAGACATGACAGCTTCAATGATTTTCAAGAGTACTGTCGGAGCCTGCGAATCTGGGTAGGGATGTTAGACGGTTGTTCCTCGCATTTCATCCTAAACCCAAAACCCTAAACCCCCTAAACCCTAAACCCGGTACCTTTTGAGGGTCCTCTCAGGGGTAAAGAGCCCTGGAAGTCCAATGTAAAACCCGTGAAAATTTCGGTAAACCTTTACAGTAAACCCCAGAAGTTGGAAACCGGATTAAGATCAACTATTTCCAACTTTTGGGCTTCTACTGTAACCCGAAGGGTTCGATAAGGGCCCAAAGACCATACTATAGAAGGCTTTTGGGCTATTTTCAGGGTTAGTAAACCCTAACCCTGAAAACCTATTCCCTAAATCCTAGAAACCACCTTAAGCCTGAACAGCCCTAGCAATTACTGCTTGGGTTGCTGTGTTACCATGGCGGGGATCTATAGTAAAGACTAGGAATTCCTTGTTATGGAAACTTAACTTCGCCCTAAACCCTAAACCCTAACCCCAAACCCTCAACCCTAAACCCTCAACCCTAAACCCTAAACCCTAACCCTAAGCCCTAAGCCCTAAAATATGCCGAGGGAAGCTTTGGCGCCGATCGCTGGCTGCTCTGGATCTGCTGGGAGCCGAAGGCGGCATCTTCCTACGGTTGATGATATGAATAGTGCATTACCCATAATAAGGAATATCCCATAATTTCCATAGTTTAGGGTCCTTAAGGTAATGCAGGATTTATAGCATCAACAGTAGTCCTACTGAGTTGTTATTGCTTGTCAGAAAGGGTCCTAGGTACCCAGACCCCCGGGAGGATCCAAAAAGTAGATCCCTTAAGGGGTTCCTATAAAGCGCCCTTTACTAGTTAGGGTCCCAAGTTATGGGATCTACTTTCTAGATCCTCCCGGGCGTCTGGGAACAGTTATAGGGGATGCGTCCCCCAATCATAGAGTTGGGATCAACTCTGATGCTAGCACAGCATTGAAAGTCCGGTGGTGAGGAAAGGGTTCTGTGTAGACTTTGTGCCCGGCTCCGACAAGGTCCAGTGGCCGAATTTTGGGTCCGCACTGCCCAGCTGGCTTATTTGGAGCACAGCTAAGAATTTCAGGAAGCCTGGGCCTTTTAAGGGAGCTTGAAGCAGGAGCCCTAAACCCCAAACCCCCAAAAGCCTAAGCCCTCAAACCCCTAAACCCTAGACCCGCAACCCGTAAACCCTAAAACCTAAACTTTAAAGCCTAAACCCGTTACAGAACCCTAAACCCTAAACTTTAAACCCTAAAGCCCAACCCTAAACCCCACACCTCGAGACCTACTCAATTCTCCTAACACTGGGAAGCCTTGGATCTTTTGGGGGCTTCAGGTGACGGTTTAGGGTTCAGGGGTTTAGGGGTTTAGGGTTTGGTTTAGGGTTTAGGGGTTTAGGGTTTAGGGGTTTAGGGTTCAGTTTAGGGTTTAGTTTAGGGGTTTAGGGTTTAGTTTACGGTTTTAGGGACAACACCTCCGGCCTTCCCGGGTGGAAAAGGAGCTTAGCAACAAGTGTCCCGAGCCCAAACACCCCCCAAGTCTCAAGCTTCTAATTCTGGTGTTTAGGGCTTTCAAGTTTGCGATTCAGGGGTTTAGGGTTAGGCCCTAAACCCCTAAACCCCCAAACCCTAAACCCTTGAAACAATAAACCCTAAACCTAAACCCTAAACCCTAAAGTCTTTGCGGTTTAGGGCTTTCAAGTTACCGATCCGGTGCCTTAGAGCTTTCGGTTACTCACGAGGGCACTTTGTGCGCTAAGGGTCCCATGTACCCAAAGTTTATAGGGTCTATAGGGTTTAGGGCTTATAGGGTTTCAGGCTTATGGGGTTTAGGGTTTATAGGGTTTCCTAAGGGTCCATGTGCCCAAATAGCATATACTTTGGCCCGAAAGTACCTATACAGGGACAACTTTAAGGCCAAAGTATATACTAGTTGGGCACATGGACCCTTAGGGTTACAACTATACAGCAAGACCCCGGAGCTTTATTAACCCTCAGTCTCGGACGTAGACCCGGAAAGGGCAGCATCACAGTAGCTGAGCAACGCACGGTACGGTTTAGGGTTTACAGTTTAGCCCCAAACCCCGCACAATGATAAGTTCTACCTTATCCCTAGAGCTGTAACTATGGAGCATGACCCAAAAGTACAATGTTAGGCATGGGTTTCGGGTTTCGGAATGCTGATTCGCCGTCTTGCGCCAGGATTGACAGCCAACGCCATCACGCACAACTCAGCCGCTGGTAGACGGAAGTCTGGTGTTCCCCAGAGGCTCCATATAGACTACCATTATGGAATTGGACCCTAAAACCTAAACCCTAAACCCTTATCTGGGCCCCAAAAGACCATCCTTATTAAGGTTTTAAGGACCTAATTCTATAATGGTACTATATCTGCCCTAAACCCTAAACCCTAAACCCTAAACCCTGTTTTGGAGCCTCGAGGTTCCGGTGGGATAAGAGGGGGTAAGGCTCCCCCTACGATTTTTTGTAGGATAGAGCTTGCTTGTAACCCTAAGGCTCATAGGGTTTATAGGTTTTAGGGTTTATAGGGTTTATAGGGTTTCCTAAGGGTCCATGTGCCCAAATAGCATATACTTTGGCCCGAAAGTACCTATATAGGGACAACTTTAAGGCCAAAGTATATACTATTTGGATACATGGACCCTTAGGGTAAGGTTTCAACTTGTGTCTTGAGGTTCTTGTGCATCCGAGCAGACCTGCATGTGGACTATCATACTGATGATTATGGCTCACACACATTACATAAATGCATGTAGATGTATGTGTGTGTGTATATATGTATACATGTTTGTGTTTGTTCGTTCACTTACGCAGACCATGAAAATCTACATCTGTATCCATATCCAGATCTATATGAATCTCCACATTTACGGGCATATCTATATCCAGTTCTATGGCCATATCGAGGCATGGATCTATTTCTACATGTCTATGTCCATATATCTACTATGAATATAACCCTACATATAAAGCGCTCCAACCCTGCGATGCAGGACCACTCAAGTGAGATTCTTGAGACCCCTGAGACCCCTTGCACGAAAGAAGGCAAGAACATTGGACTTGTATTTTGCCACCAAGACAGAACCCCAACTCCGATCGACCTAAGCCCTAAAGCCCCAAAGCAGAACACCGTAACCCTACAACGCCGCACCTGCAAACCGTTGAGCCCCTGAGCCCTGAACCCCAAGCTATGTAGGAGGTCTCTTGCCCAAAGGGGCCCAAAGTACCTATATAGTAGAATGTAGGGCTTCTACATTAGGAATTGCGATTCTGATTTGGGGGAGTTTGCCCCATAACAGTAACTAGGACCCTTTGGGTTAATCCACTGGAAGTTCCTATTTGTGTGTTGTTCTTCTCCAGGAACTGCGGCAACATCCGTGCTTGGAGCGTAGGTGTAAGAGTCCAAAGGACCCAACAACTGGGGCATTTAGCATAGTAGTAATATGTAGAAGTGTGCAAGCAATACCTACTTTGAGGTCTACACGCTACTAATTACCCCTCCCTGAACCCCTCTCAACCCAACAAGAAGTAAAGCTATCATTGCGAGATAGTCTTAGCGATAATGACAGTTGCTGTAATTTCTTTATGGTCACCGTCTTTATGGTGATAACCACGAGGCCAATGTCTGTACAACGCACATGCACGCAGCAAAACAGCTCGAAGCTATCATCATCATCATCATCGTCACTATCTTTATCATTTGCGCCATCACCGTCAGATTCACCATTCTCATCGTCATGCAAATAACAATTCCATATGAAACACACACACACACAGAGAAAGCAGCTACACCCTAAGCGCAAAAGCAGAACAGCAAACACACAAACACCAAAGCACCCCTAAAGCTCTATGCCATACTTGGAGGGTCGGGGGATTTAGTAAGTGGGTAATAAGTAGACTTCTTAGTACCCTAAAAGGGGTCCTAGTTGGGGTTATGAGACTTATAAGTCTATAGAATAACTACTTACTAAGTCCCCCGACCCCCCAAGTGCAAAGAGTATATGCTGTGGCCCCAGTTTTAAAGGACCTATAGTATATACCTTTTTGGGCACATGGACCCTTAGGGACCCAAACCCTAAGTCCGATAAACCCTATAAAAACTCTAAACCCTATAAACCCAGAACCCTATAAACCCTAAACCCCATCACCCCTAAACCCTGTAAACCCCATAAACCCTAAACCCTATAAACCCTATAAACCCTAAACCCTAAATTCTAAACCCCATAAATCCTAAACCCTATAATTCCTAAACCCTACAAGCCCTAAACCCCTAAACCCTAAACCCTGAAACCCTAAGCCCTATAAACTCAAAACTCTAAACTCTAAACCCTATTTCCTAAACCCTATAAACCCTACAAGCCCTAATCAAAGGTGGCGGGCGGCCTCGGGGAGAGCGGCTCGTGGCGATGGGCGACAGGGCTGCTGGCTCGGATGCAGGCGCCCAGCGGTTTTAGGGTTTTGGGAGTTAGGGGTGTAGGGCTTTAGGGGTTGATAGGGTTTTAGGGTTTAGGGGTTTTAGGGTTTTGGGCTTAGGAGTTTGGGGGTTTAGGTTTTTGGGCTTTAGGCTTTAGGGCCATTTAGGGCTTTAGGGTTTAGGGCTTTATAGTTTAGGGCTTGGGGTTTAGGGTTGAGGGGCTTATTTTTAAAGGGGTCCAAAAGGGTTTAGGGTTTAGGGCTTAGAGTTTAGGGTTGGGCAAAGAAGGCGGCTTATTTTTATGGGATCTTTTTTCATTAGGGTTTAGGGGGCTCCTTCAATGTACCAGCTGTAGTACTATAGGGTGCCAAATCGGAGGTTCTACCTTGTAGACTTTCCAGGGTCTGGGTCACCCTAAACCCTAAAGCCCCAAACCCTAAACCCGGTGCAGGCGAGGCGCGTTCTTCCTACTGCCACCTCTTATATCGCCTTGGTAGCTGCTTGCGAGACGCTTGGCGGCAGTGCAACACCCTGAGGCCTTTTTTAGGGGTTCCTCGAAGGGTGTCGTAAGGGCTTATAAGGGCTTAGGGATATTTACGGGCATGTAAGGCTCCATGTACCTATACAGTATGCATATATACTCAGGCCTTAAAGGGGTTCCTCTTTAGCTACTTCAACGCCAAAGTATATACTATGTACTTGCATGGGGCCTCAGGGTTCGGGTTCACTCAGGGTTTTCAATGTAACCCTTAAGCCCTAACCCAAAAACCTAAACCGTAAGCCCTAAACCCTAAACCCTAAACCCTTAACAACCTAAGACCTAAGCCCTAACCCAAAAACCTAAACCCTAAACCCTAAGCCGGTACTTGCAAGTCTACTTATTTCCCA
>CAJNJA010018718.1:0-10485 GCA_905231915.1 Symbiodinium necroappetens | reverse complement strand
AAAGGAGTCCCGGTACCGTATAATTATTATATCGGTGCTGGTGGCATGGTGAAAAGACTTCATTCCAATACCCGACATTACACTACAGCCACTACTCATATGGCCTACCAGAAGAAAACAAACCCACGAGACCGCTCTGTGGAAGGAACAACCCGACTTGTAAGGAAGCTCGGAAAAGGCTAGAACGCCCTGCAGAGAAACCGTAGAAAACCCTCATGGAACTGTAAGAGCCGGGGAGGGCCTGATTAAACTCCATGGCCCTTGAAAGAACTCTTTTTCAATCTATGTAGACCAACAGTTTCCGGAAAGTCAGTCCCGCTTCTGCGTGACCATGCCAGTAAGCCACCGGTCATTCGGCTTGCCCTTGTTTGGGCGAATTACGGCTTCGGGCTTTGGGTTTAGGATTTAGGGGCATACATGACAACTCCAGGACGAGGCAGGATATTCATAGGGCACCGAGATTTGTTGATCTACAGGAACGCAACGCGGATTGTAGAGCCAACAAGTTTGAGTTGCGACACACCTTCGGGCAGGTGTTTCGGGTCCTATAGAAGCTCACCGAGAATCCTAAAAGCTCTGACACTCAGGGTTCAGGCTAAGGCTCAAGCGACACCCGTGTCTGCGGACCGTGCTGGCGAACTTCCCAACACTTCACCCCCCAAACCCCTGCCCTAAACCCTAAATCCATAACCTAAAAACCCTAAACCCTCAACGCCAAACCCTAAAACCCTAAGCCCTAAGCCCTAAACCCTAAGTCACAAGCCCCAAGCCACCAAAGCCCAAACCCTTCAACTCAGACTTGGATCCGAAGCCCCAAAAGGCCCAGCAGGATGTTGGGGGACTCGTAAACGCATGGTTCTATAAATAAGGGCCTTGCAAAAAGTTCTTTACGGCTTCTAGGAGGGGGTTCTTTCAGGGGTTATGTGGGGGTTCTGTAGGGGTAGAGTCAGGGGTATCTGAGCAACTATATAGCAGTATGAGGGTTAGGGTGTATGGTGCCTTAGGATATGAGAAGCTTTTTGATTTTTAGGGGTCGCCGTGACATGGATCCGATTATCGCGGGTCGATGATGGGGCTGCTGATTTCCGAAGCTTCCACATCCTTTGAGACGCAAAACTGAACCCATAGTCCCGAATGCTGGAAACTCTATCCCAGAACCCAAACCTCTCGAAACCCAGAGCCCTAAAGCCTGCATGTACTTAATTAACCCCCAAGCCCCCTAAACCCTAAACCCTAAACCCAAAAGCCCCAAACGGCAGCCTTTTAGGAAAAGCCGACTGAAGCCCCGGCGTCCTCGGTCTCCTCTGCGCCTGCCGCCTCTACGGCTGCCTCAAAGGGCGCGGAACTTTTGATTCTTTCGGTTTAGGGTTTAGGGTTTAGGTTCTTTCGGCTTAGGGACCTTAGGGGATGTGTTGCTTTAAGCCTAGAGACTCCCAAAACCCCTTAACTAAGGAACATACCTTAAAATATGGCGAGATCCCCAATATGATTTAAGGTATACTTCTTAACTAAGGGGGTTTTGGAGTCTCTGGGAGGCTCCTTATAAGAGCGTCCGTTTAGGTTCCCTCCCTCTTCTTGAAAGCAGGTGCTGCTCTAAGGTTCCTTAAGAGGGTCCTTGGGTCTACAAGGGGGCATGTGGCTCAGGGCTTGGGGTTTCGGGTTTAGGGTGTATTCCTTACAGGGTTCCTCTGAGCATTCTGAGAAGGCTCCTAGAGCGGTTGTATAACGGCTCTGTAAAGGAAGGGCATAGGGGGCTTGCTATGCCGGTTCCTATAGAGGTTATTATAAGAGCTGCTACATCGGGAGTTCAGTTGAAGGGATTCGCGTTTCGGGGCTTAGGGAGTATGTAAGAAGGGCCTTTGTAGGGCTTAGGATATGGGTTTAGTATGGACTTGAGATTCAGGTGTAGGGTTGGAATCGGGGGAAGTTCGGGTCGGGTCCGAGCTTTCAATGATTCAACTTATGAAGTTTGGGTTTGTGCTGCGCAAGTTGAACCGAGGATCCCATCTACAAGAGCTAAACAGAACGGAAAACCCGTAACAAAAGACCCTACAAGCCCTAAGCAAGAATATCCTCAAAGTTCTAAACCTCAAGTTGCAACCCCTATGTACCATCTTTCAAGCCACGAAAGCTTAAGACCAAAAGCCCTGCCTTGAGCTTCTCCATATCCGGCTCCTCCCCGAAACTTCTGCGATCGAAAATCTGCAGCAGGGCTCCATCTCCGATTCTGGGGCTGATATGCATGGGAGCATGATGCCCCTAAACCCTAAACCCTAAACCCTTAAGCCTAAACATCGTAAGGAAACCATGGAGACTCAGCGCTTCTGGTATTTCAGCACTTCGACCCATGGCTCTTAGGGTTGAGCTTGGGCTTATCTTCACCGGGCTTTTCTCAAATTCCCTGGCTTTAGACTTTAGCTATACTATACTATACTTTACTATGCTACACTTTACTAGACTATACGATAAAGGGCACTTACTAGGTATCATAGCAAAATCACTTCTACTCAGCTGACGGAAAGCATCAGGGCTGCAGTTCTTGAGGGCCCTTAGAACCAAAATGAAAATACTGTGGCTTAAGAGTGCTTTGGAATTTCGTTATAATGAAAATGAAAACACAGCTTTAACTCCTACGAAGACTACAAGGTCCCAGGTCACAGCATGGAGGTCCCGGGGTGGAAGCTCCTAAACCAGCACACAGAACTCCCCTAACATCGAAAAACTCGAAGCGTAAATCCTTGAACGAATTTCGGGATGAGATTTGGTACTCATGATCCAAAATTCGGGATTGAAATTTGGCCTCCATTCTCAGTCAATCCGACATCTAGAACCCTCATCTGCAACTCCTATTTCCCAAACGTCTCCGCTCAAGGTCTCATACCCTCAAACTGCATAAACCCCAAGCAAGAACCCTACATTCAAGCCCTGCAGGACAACACCGGAAACTGAAACCGTCAAGACAACTCCCCCAGCCCTGGCGCTGCTGGGTACCGGGTGTAACTTTAGGATTAGGGTTCAGGTTTAGGGTTTAAGGTCTCAGGGTTTAGGGCTTAGGGTTTAGGGGGGTTAGGTTAGGGNNGGGTAGTAGATGGCTTTGAGTTAGCACTTCTATAGCGCGAAGCTTCCGAGTGTGCTACGGGATCAATTGTGAGCGCTTCAAGCTTAGGCTCCCAGGGTGTGGGTGAAGAGTTTAGGGCCTAGGGTCCCGGGGTAGTTGAAAGCCTACACCCAGCAGCCCTGAATCCTGAATCTCGACCCCCCAGGCGCTAGACCCTACCTGGACCCAAAAAGTTGTTGGGCCAGTATTTTACCTAGTTTTTTNNGGGGGGGGGGGGGGGGTTAGGTAAACTTTACGACCACTTTGTGCAAGTTCTGTCACGCTTGCCCGCTGGCTTGAAGTCTCTCTGCATAGGGACGATCCTGCTCCGATGCGGCGACCCCGCAGGCGAGGGAGTATCCCCTGTCAGTCAGGTCCAGAAAAGCAGGACGCGTCTTCGGCTTCAGCACCAGTCTTGGCACTCGAGTGGCTGGAATCCTCTCTCCGAGACAGAGCCGACGTAAGTGGCCAATGATGCTCGGATCTGCAGACGTCCAGAGCGCAGCAAAGCTTTCACTTCGACTTCTGGTTGCTCGCATGATTTGCCCCAGAGGCTTTCATGTCGACACTCCACTTCTCACCTCTATGATCATCGTCACCCTCATCTGCAGTGTCATCCTTATCCTCCTCACCATCAACAGCCGTTGCAGCACCGTAATCTTACCGTTCGTGGCACTGTCTTGAAAAAGTTTGAATGGTGAGTGTAATCACCACTTTGACTCTATCATCGTTTATGTCTCGTCTTCTTGCAATCCACCTGATCAGAACCAAACTGCACCTTTCTCAGGGTTTAGGTTCAACCCATGGACCCTAACCCCAAAACCTTTAACTCTAAAACCCTAATTTCTGCTACCCTGGCCCAAACCCCAAACCCTAAACCCTGAATTAGGGAGCCACCGAGGAGCCTTGTTTTTGTTCATGGCCAGGATCAGCCTACCTGAGGAGAAAAAGGACCAGTGGATTCCCGGTGTAGAGAATTTTGGGTCTAGGATCTAGGGTTTAGCCGAGTTTTGGGCTTAGGATCTACGGTCTGGGGTGTAGGGAGTTTTGGGCTTAGGATCTAAACTAGGTTTTGGGAATCGGGAGTCTTGGGCTGGGATATAGGGTTTAGGGTTCAGGGAGTTGTGGGCTTAGGATCTATGGGGTTAGGGTTTAGGGAGTTTAAGCGTTAAGGTTCAGCATTTCGGGAGTTTATGGATGAGGTTCAGGATATTGAAGGAGTTTGAAGTGTTTGCCGCAGATTTGACATGCCAGGAACCTCGAAAGTGGATCTGGAGTTCCGGACTTGTCGCGGGAACCCTGAACTTGAACCCGATACGGGAAGTGCTCTGAACAGGGTCCCTTCCTGGGTCCTCTTCGGAAGGCATCACTCCTCTTAAAGTACAGGGGCCTAAAAGGCCAAAAGCACTTCCAAATCCTCTCCTCGAAGCTTCTTAAACAAACCTGAAAGCTTCAAGAAGCCTAGAGCAAGCCTCTGCGGGCCTACTTGAAAAGTCAGGGTCGTGGGACAGCCAAAAGAAACTGTTGGTTTATGGATTTAGTGTTTGTGAGTGGAAAATCCCCTCGTTTAGGCTTCAGGGTTTAGGGCTTCAGGGTTCAGGGCTTAACGTGCACTGCACGTCAGGAGGATCCTGCTTGCAACTTGCTTCACCAGCTACAACAATCCTACCCATGTTTAGGTACAGTTTTGCGTGGAGAAGAGAAGCTCAAGACAAGAACTGCTTGAGCGACTGCGTAGCGAGGGTTTGCCGGGGCTCGCTGGAGCGGAAGAAGACCACCCAGAATCCTTGAAATCCTAACCTGGTGCCGGCTTCTGAAGTCAGGGCTCCTAGGGTTTAGGGCCCAGCTCCGGCGTAAGCTGAGTCTTCAGAGTTTTCTCAGACTACCGGTGCTTTGCGTTTGTTGCAAGGACATTCGGAGAATCAGCTGCAGCATGGAGCATGAACCATGCCGCCATGTGCCGCCAAAATTGTGACTGTGCTCGCTCCCATTGCCTAAAGGGCCTCAACCCTCAACGTGCATCCCGCTAAGGGCTGGGCTCTCGCGAATGTTTTCCTTCTTATCAACCTGACGAAGCTCGGCGGATGTGATGCCCCAAACACTTACGGCCGAAATTCGGGACCTAGGCGCAATGGTCCCGAAGCCACCTCTGACTAAGAATTTCAGAAATCAGGTGTTGTCTTTTGGTGACCATTGTGGTGTTACGGGCTTTGGTTTAGGGTTGAAGGCAACGCAGCTGAGGCTTTTACTTAAAAGGTCGAAGGCAAGTTTCTTGCAGTATCCCACTGCGAAGGCCAAATCTCAAATACCAGAATAGTTGGGCTGTAACGGCGACTACGGCTCGTGTTACGTACTGCCAGGGATACGGATATGTGGACTACGAGGATGGTAGAACTGATAGAAGATGCTTTGACTTGGCTAGCCATGCATTAGCTGTAACTAGCTGCCTCATTTACGACAAACAGCATCATCAATGAAAGCATGAGGACAGCTGAAGACTCGCACCCAACAGCTCTTGCGTGCCTGTATTCTTAGGGCTCCAGAAAAATTTCGAAGACTGGGGACTTGAAGTCTTGCCTAAGCCCTTGGGGCTTGAGGTGCCCAGAGTTGCTGGATCTACTGCTTGGCCGTACAGGAGGAACTTGGGCCTTAGCGCCAGGCCTAGCTAGTCGACATGATAGCTTGCTCTTAACTACAGGGCCAGAGGGCATCAGGCGAAACACATGGGATGAAGATCAAGGCACGAACCGACAAATATGAGGCGAAGCTACTAGACCACCATCCGAATCACCATGAATACGACTACGACCCGGGCAAACCACTCTTTCCCCCGGTTTTCCCGAAGGAAACAGAAGGTGCTCCCGGTCCCGGCCTCTACTACCCACACCTTCACGCCATCCCCCACCTTCACCTTGTCCTGGAAGCGCACGTTTGGGCTTAGGGTTTAGGGTTTAGGGTTTGGGCTTAAGGCTCGGGCTTGTGAAACACAGAGCAGAACACAGCGTCGCTCGAGGATTCACCGGAAGGTTTTGGGCAACAGGTCTGCGGTTGCGAGAGCAAGACACTGGAAGAGTTGCCCCAACCATGTACTGTAGGGGCCTCAATAAATACCAATGCTATTTTGGGGGGATTCCTTACTATAATTATAATATATAATTTACCCCAAAACCCTATTTTCATTGTTAAGGCCCCTACATTACTACGATAAGATGAGGTCTCGAAACTGGAAGCATGTCTCTGGCGGTTTCATGCGCACGTTGGAGAGACTGTGTTGGACCGGTCCCCGGAGAGAGTTTGTGTGACCTTCCACGATTCAAACTATGGGCTCTATGGCAGAAACGGTTCTTCTGACTTCGACCTGTGCATCTTACATGACAGTCATTCCAAGCGAGGGAGCACTGACTACTTCAATCTTCGATCATGGTAGATGCCGTATACGAGCCCCCCGCCGAACAATCCGCTACCCGTACACAGCTAACCGGTGCACAAGCTGGCTTCAGCTTGTGGCTTCCGGGTAAATATAGGAGTCATAAGACTTCGGGAAAAAAGCATGCCCTTGTATCGTCCCTGCATCAGCATGCAAGGACTATACGCAATACACATTCGAATCCCTAGGTTGCTTTTTGCAAGCCCCAACAGGATACTCCATTGTTCCCGTCGCTCGAACCATTGGGTCACTTGTGGTTAAAGACTCGAAGCTTCGGTTCAATGCGAGAACGAACCTGAAAGGACCAAAACCTTAAATTTAGGGAAACAGAACTTCCAAACACTCTTGGAGCCCAAACCCCCCAAATCTTAACCCAGAACCCCCAGGATAAAAAGGGAAAGAAGCTTTGGGGATGTAGGCTGGCATGCAGTGCCGCAGATTAAGGATGCCGGGCTTAGCGCATAGGGCCTATAGGGGTGCATGGAATACACCGGGTTCAGGGTTTTGGGAAGCCGGCATGAAGTCATGAAGTCCTGGGGATTGTCCACTCTGCCTTCGGCCATTTTGGAAGCCGGGATCATGCCCGCCTGTTTGGAGATTGGGGACAGGACAACCTCAAACCCCAGACCTCGATGTCTAACCTCACTCCGTAAGCAAGCCCCGACTCGCCCTAGCCCGACACTAAACCCTAAACCCTAAACCCCTAAACCCTAAACCCCTAAGCCCCCAAACCCTAAACCCGACACCCTGAGACCTCGACCTTCAGCCCTGGACCCACATCCCGAAACTGCTGTACTCCACCCGCTCGGAAACCCTCCAAACCTCGACCCCTAGCTAGATAGAGAGACAAACAGACAGATAGATATAGACGGACCGAGAGGTAGGTATGTAGGCAGGCAGGCGCCCCGCAAGGCAAAACTCTGTTCACAAGTGTTTTGGGACGTCTGCTTCAGGTCAGTACCAGCGAAAAACAGGGAGCGCTGATGCACATGAGCGGCGGGATGTAGAGTTTAGGATGGAAGTTTCGGCTTCGAAGTATAGGTCTAGAACCCTAGCCCCTAAACCCTAAATCCTAAAACCTAAACCCTAAACTTTGTTGTTTGGGGACTCGAGGGTTTCGCCTTTGGGGGACGCTTCATGTAACTTTCAAGGCGAAATGTTGGGATCCCTGCTGCGATCCAGACTATAGGGAAGGGTTTAGGGTTTAGGGTGTAGGGTTTAGGGTTTAGGGTGTAGGGTTTAGGGTGTAGGGTACATCTACGCATCCTCCTTAAACCCTAAGCCCTAGGTCGTTTAATTCACCTCAAACCTGAAACCCCAACCCTTGAACCTTCCTCCTTAAACCCTAACCGCCCTAATCCCCAATCCTGAAACCAACTTCTGAATTCTATCTAAACTAAAGCAAACCGCTTTCGTGTCTACGTTAAGCTCATGTATTCCTGCAGCGCCGGGCCTTCTCGACTCCCACATCGGCCATCGCAATCCTGCATCGATCACTTCTCATATTATGTTACAGTATAGTATACTGTCATCTAGTATATATAGCAATAATATAATATAATATAATATAATATAATATAATATAATATGCAGGGGCAGGGTCTAGGGGTCCTGACTTGGATTTTAGGGTTCTGGGAGAACACGACACATTGAACAGTGATGCGGGGAGCATGGTCGCTTGGAGAGGCTCCCCAATTAACTAACGTGAGGTGCAACAGGACAGTGTCAGGTTCACTGCTGCTGCTGCTGCTGCTGCTGCTGTTGCTGCTGCTACTGCTATAATCGCTACCTCAAGAAACGCTACCTAAAAAAAACGATGCACACGTGCGTCTTGTTCATTGGGTTGGCCGAGGTGTGCGCGAAAGCTTCGCGGCATGAATGAAGCCCTGACGAGTCCTAAAAGCGAACGAAATCTTGGCACCTGCCAGAAAGGCTGTCAAAAAGGCTGTGAGGAGCCTCGGCAAGAGCGACCTGTTAAGAAGCAGCAAGTTTTGCTTCTGCTATTGTACAATGACAGCTCTGGCTACTGTTGAGCTGATGTCAGCTCTTCCCTCAGAGTCCGAGTTGTAGCAAACTGCGACTGTTCAACCAGGCGCCTTGCCAGGATCTTTGAGGAGTCCTAATTCAGAGCGTCAAGTCACGTCATCTAGCCACCCCATGGCAACAGTGTAGAAAAGCCTTTCAAACGCTGGAAGTCGTGTCGAAGGCCCGCAAGCAAAAATCAGTGACAAGCAGCCACTACGTCAGCCCAGAATGCTCCAGACTAGACCGTTCGGACTTAGGTCTTTCGGGATTACGGCCAAAACCCTGCGACCCCTCCAAACGCAAGCCTGTCTGACACGAAGCTGATCACGCCCTGCATCTCCTGACCAGGCTTGGGCTTGGACTGAACCCAAAGCCTTTTCGGGCAAGGACGGCTTTAGGGTCTTGTTTTGTGGATTTGAGGTTAACAGGTCTGCTAAAGAAGCCTGGGTTGTAGTTGAGGCTTACATGCCGACTCTGAGGCTCATGAATGCGTGTGTGCTGATCCTAAGCTCTGCTTGCGCACTTCGGAGCTGTGAGTCCAGGGTTTAGGGTTGAGGAGTTTAGGGTTTAGGGTCGAGAAGCTTAGCATGAAGACTGGGGCCGAGGGCCCATTCAATCAATGGAGAGGGCTTCAGGACAATTACCCAAAGGGATACGAAAAGGAAGAACAATGTCTCGGTCGGAGAACCTCCCCGGGCTCCAGGAAACATAAAATCGGAGGAACAATACCCAGACTAGCATGTTGGGGTAAAGCATGCTATAAGTTTATAAGTTTGGTAAAGGAATGAACACATAGACTAGCATTTTGGGGTAGAATAAGCGAAACGTATAAGAAAGAAAAAACAGCTACATACTGTCGGAGGCCCACGGTATCGAAAGCATCAATCCTTCAACCATGACGAGTCCAATGTCCAGCCCCTGCAGCAATCTACGAAATTCGAAACTGCAAAGAACACTGAACACCAGCAATGATTTCGACTGAAGAACCCGGTGATGGCGACGACAAGCACGACTACGACGAAAACAACGGCTGCTGCCATCAAAACACCACGAATGGTAATCATGTTAGCAAGTAGAGCGATTGCAACAATCTGCCGTCTAGCAATATGCAAAGATTTTGATGCCGTCGACACCGACCGAACCTATGAGTGCAGGCAGCGAGTACAACATCGACAGAAGCTCGCACTCGCCATGGCAGCACAAAAAGCAACACATGCCATAAACACAAAAAGCTACAAACAAGTTAGTGACTGAACACGGCAATGATGAACAAAGCCAAAGCGGGCAGTGAGGACTAAACAGACTGTCACAGCACGTACCGAACAATGTGCACACAACACGTCTTTCGGCTTTAGTCTTAGCAGGAAGGAAAGCAATAAAACAGGTATGCAAAGAGTGGCTAGGCACACACTAAAACCTTAGGAAGGACACATGGGGCAATGGGAGGCCCTTCACATTCCGACTGATTCATCGTCCTCATGTTCAGCAAGCTCACACCCTCAACCCTGAACCCTGCACCTTGAACCCTACAGCCCAAAAGCGGCCCATCCCCAAAGTTCCTAAAACCCTAAACCCTATCAAAACCCCTTGACTGGGCCACACGGCCATGCCAGGCTTCAGCTCGGCCATGGTCGTGGGGATCGCTTCAAACACGAACTCGTCCTGCTGCTGCTACGGCGCCTAGTACTTCTACTACCACTGCGACGACGACGACGACGACGACGACTGCTACTACTACTACTACTACCACTACTAAAACGGCAACTACTAGCTGCTGCTACGACTACTATGGCTACTGCTACTACTTACTACTACTACTACTACTCCTACTACTACTACTACTACTACTACTACTACTACTAAACTGCTGAAATCCTGTCGCGCCTTCCCAAGTTACCGAGCCACCGCCCACCAACAACGGAACGCCCAGCTGGAG
>CAJNJA010018717.1:0-10485 GCA_905231915.1 Symbiodinium necroappetens | reverse complement strand
TTGGGGGTTTCAGGGCTTTGGGGTTTCGGTTGTAGGGCCAGGGCCTCCGGGTGTGTTTTTTTTTTTCAGCGTTGGTTTTCGGATGTTGCTTCACGGATTAGCATGGACTTCTTGGGCTTACATAGGGGAGAGGTGTGTGCAGGGCTTGGGGCTTTTAGGGCTTTAGGCTTTAATGATTTGGGGTTGAGGCACGATAATCTCCGTCGTCGCGTTCATAACTCAGGCAGCTGAGGGTTGCTTGATTCAGGCTTTAGGGTTCATTCATGAGTTCTAGGGTTCAGGCGGGAGGATTTACGATTTAATGGTTCAGGAGGGTATTTGTACGAGTCACTTCTTCTTCTCTGGATGTTGGAGATGGAGATTCGGCCGCGGCCTGTCGATTGTTGAGCTACTAGCAGGGTCCATGTATCTTTTTCAGGACATGTTTATGCAAAAAGGGATACCCTAACCCTAAACAGACACCAAAACCCTAAACCCTACACCCTAAAAGAGAAAACACCCCAACACCCTAAACCCTAATCACCACAACCCCAAAACCCCAAAACCCCTAAACCCTAAACTCTAAGCCCTAAATGAATGGTCAAAGTTTGTGTTATTCCAAGTGGGCCCAGGGACCGTCGGTGTTCTGGTCCAATGGTTGTGAGCCCCACGCGTCTTTGCCACTGAAGAATCGTAGATTAGGGTTTAGGGTTTAGAGTTTAGGGGTTTAGGGCTTAAGGGTGTAGGATTTCTTGTTTGGATTATGAGGCTTATTTTGCAGGTACATTGGAATGAGTTGGATTTTCGTGTGCTCATTGCCGTTGCAAGAGGGTGAAAAAGACTCTCAACTCGAAGTAGTGTCCAAGGCCTAAGTATCTACGACATAGAAGGCCAAGCCTCCTTCCCTAATCGGAGGAGCTGTAAACCCCAAGTCCAAGGCCCGAAGCATGCCGAAACCCTACCTGGACCCCAACAACCTACTTTCTTCAGGACTTATATAAGCCCAGAATTTGTTTGGACCATGGGCCTTACCTGAACCCCGTACACCCTTCCTGTTTCCCTTTTAAACTTCCTTGTATAAGTCTTTAAAAAAGGGAGGCTACTTGGGGCCCAGGTAGACCCGAAAGCCCATTTGGCCTCATGGGTTCAGGCACTGTCGGCTTTGCTGCCGCCGGCCCCAACACCCGAAGCTGTCAGCTCTGCCTCTTCTTGGGTGCCTTGCATTTGCAAGACTGGTTCTGTCGGTGAGGGATTGGTGGTTTCGGTTTTATGCTTTCGGGTTTTTGCGAGTTTAGGAGTGTTTTACGGTGGAGGGTTTGTGACCCTAAGCCCCAAGCCCTACAGGGGTTTAAGAGTTTGGTTTGTGGGGTGATTTGGTGGTAGATGGCTTTTGACACCTCCATGGTAATAGGTACTTCTCTACATTAGGGTCCCTTTTAGGGCCCAAAAATAGTACGGCACCCTGATACAAAAGGACCGTAAACGGGACACTAATCTAGAGAAGTGCCTTCCTGAGGTTATGACCTGCATGGTGTTCGTTGCAGGGCTTTGGATCTCTAGCATGCCGAACTCATTGCACGGGAGTGGAAGAGTTCGTAATTTTGATCGTACGAACAACCACGGGATCGTATCGCCGGCCCTGTGGCATTTTGCAAGGCAGGTGCGATTTCTGTTTTGGTTGTCTCGTTTAGGGTTGTTGGATTTGTGCGCGTGTGTGTGTGTGTGGGTGTGTGTGTATATATGTGTATGTATGTGTGCGCGCATGGTTTTGTTGTTGTTGGAGGCATTTGTTGTTGGAGTAATTAGGCTTGCGCGTTCCCTGAATGTTGCAAGCTGCTATTCCGGTCAACTTTGCTTGTGTTTGTCAGGGCGCATCCCTAAGCCCTGAACCTTGAACCCTACTCCTAAACCCTAATCCTAAACCCTAAACCCTACATGCTACACCCCAAACCCCCAAACCCAAAACCATAATTCTAAACCCTATAAACCCTGTGAGCAGCTCCCCGACTGACGAAGATGAAGATCAACTGAGGTGCCGCCCCCTCCCTGGGTCGCAACTCTGCAGCTCCGTCGTGATAGCAGTTAGTATAAGCGTCGGGTGCAGTTCTATAGAGTTTCGGCCTCAATTTGGATCTGGGGACTTGGGGCTGCTGGATTTCTGATTCAGGGTTCGGGCTTCAAGGTATGAAGTTCAGGGTCTGCCAAGACTCAGATTACAAGGTACTCATGCACCGCGATGCCTGCAGATCACACCGTCAACCACGCAAGTCGATCGCGCCCTGATTGCTTAGGTGGAGACACCCATTGGTCGTGTGGCACCAGAGAGCATGGAGACTCTTCATTCGCTGCTTCTTGGGCGTCAACTCCTTATCCCCAAGCTCCTATAAACCCTAAACCCCAAACCTTAAACCCTTAAACCCCTAAACCCCAAACCTTAAACCCTTAAACCCCTAAACCCCAAACCTTAAACCCTTAAACCCCAAACCTTAAACCCTTAAACCCCTAAACCCCTAAACCCCAAACCCCTAAACCCTAAACCCCTAAACCCAAAGAGCAGGGGCTCCTAAAACCGGTACATAACCGAAGATACCAAGCGGAAGCCTGTAATACTTCCTGATTTGATTTCCTATAGGGCTCCTCATTGCTGTGCTATCCTTTGCTACGGTTGTTCCTTATATATCCTTGTTACCATGCTAGACTATACGCCCAAAGCATTATTCAGCTTCCCAAGGCTTGAAGATTGGGACCTAAACCCCAGCTGTGCATCTTCAACCGCTGTGAGTTTGGGGTCCGGGGTTTAGGGTTTCGTGATTCCCAGAGTTTGGCGCCCTGACTCAGACTGCAAAAACCCTCGCAGAGCAATTGCTGTTAAGAGCCGGATGCTCCGAGACCCGCCCTAAACCCCTAAACCCTGAACCCCAAACCCCCAAAACCCTAAACCCCTAGACTGTCGAGCCTCGGCTCTAGACTCCAAGCTCGTTTGCACCTCTGTGTTTCAGCTAAAAACCTGCACAAGGAACTCCGAATGTACTAGCAAGTACTTCATAACCTGCAATTATAAAGCAGTAATATAGTCGTAAATAGCATAAAATCTTATATTCCATATATCCAGAACCCGTAGAAACGAACTGAAACAGCTCAGGTTTTTGCCGGGAGACATCCCTCAGTGTGGCGGACCGACCATGGTTTTCTTGCTTAGTTTTTGGGGGATGTCACAGGGTTCGCCATGCGGTATGGGATATGGCGTTTGAGGTTGAGTTGGTTTTAGGGTTTTTGGGTTTGGGGGTTCCGGTTTTGATACTTTCAGTGTTTCAGGCTGCCCACGCGAGAAGCCAGATTTACCGCTGTTGAGCTGTCGATTCGCAGGCTGTTCAAGGTGCGGCGCCGGCATTGCACACTAGATTGCACATTCGTTTGCGACAGAAGCACGTCTTAAAGCCACACCAAACCCCCAAGCCTTATCAACCCTAAATAAAGGTAATTAAAGCTTGAACCCTAAACCTAAACCCTAAGCCCTCCCCCCAACCCCAAGCAGTATTGCCCAAAAGGTGCCCGCCTGTCCAACCAAGGCTCCATTGTTCCGTCAGCTTGTGGTGTTACTAGGGCTTCAGGGTTAAGGCTTTAGGATTCTTCCCGTGTTTTTTGTTGAAGGGGTGGGAGCCCTGATTCGTTATTGATTAATTAAAGCTGTTCCTGACACCCGTATATTATAATAATCGTCGATGTTGGTTTCGATGGGGGTTCTACTGGAGCTTTTTTGTCTCCAAATTGTGAAGCTCCCAAAAGGCGAGTCGAGAGTTCAAGTAGTTATAGCATCGCAAGGCGTATCAGTTGCCCCTATTCCGCTGTTTAGGATTTCGGGGCTGGGGCCACGCCCCAAACCACTATAACTCACTAGGCACTTTGGTCGAGGGCGTCACAGCCCGCAGGGTTTAGGGTTTAGGGTTAAGCCGACGAGCCACGAACCCTAGCCTGAACCGCCTAGAGCAACCGCCCAGCTGCAGGAAAAGGGCCCGACCCGCACAAGCTTGCAGAGTTGGGCAATGCACCTGAGCAGTACTTTAGCCCTCAGCCCTGAAGCCCCTAAACCCTAAGCTTTTCAACGCAAAGCCCCAAGCGCCTGAACCTGAAAAGCAAATCCCTAAACCCCTAAACGCAGAGATCAGAGACTGCTTCCGGGTCCGGGGTTCCGGAGTTGAAGGCCCTTCAGACAGGTTTCGGGTTCAATGACCGAGGGAGTTGGGTGGCAAACTGTGGGGATGAACAGTCTCACAGGCTCAAGATTTTCAATGTTTTTCGGGGTACCTGAACAGAAACCAACCAGATATTCCAACGAGCCCAAAACCCCTTTCAAAATAGTACGGTCCCACTACCATATAGACCCCCTTCTTAAGAAGCCCTTCAAAGGACCCCTTTAACAGCCCATTGCTCTAGTCATTAAGGTCCTCACATTCGTGTCTCTCACAGACTCTCAGTTCCCATTCTGGCATGTGTTGTTTGGGGGGATCTTCCCGAGCCCCACAGTTCAGGGTTTAGGAGTTAGGGTTTCTAGAGGGTGCTAGCCTCTGCTTTATCTTTATGGGGGCCAGATACTAAAAGATTTAGGGTTTAGGGTTGTGGAAGAAGAATCGCTTCTATTGGCCATATGTTGGTTGCAAAAGGTAGCCGTTACTAGCAGGAGCTTGGGGCTACACGCAACTCTGAACCCTAAACGGTGTGGGGTGGGTTTTGTTGTGGCGTTTAGGGCTTACGGGCTTTGCAGAGCCGCCATTCAACTGCCTTTCATTTACCCACTCCTTACTATATGAAGGGTATGCGGATGCTACTCAGCCTAAACCCTAAACCTACACTTCTTTTGAGGGTGTATGTGGCTATTCAGGGTACCTTGCAGAGCCTCGATAGGCTACAGAAGAAACACCCTGAGATTCCCACACCCCACAGTTCGGGGCTCCTAGTGGGAAGCCTTGAAAAGGCACCGTTACTTTTGAGTAGTTTTCAATCATAAGTATATTGGGGCATATTGTGGTATAGTATGGAAAATGGGTATATTATAGTCTTTAGGGTTTTTTTATGGTATATTGGAGTCTTTTCGTAGTGCCAGCAACTGCAGGCTTACATCCAGGATAACTTTCCCGAGTGTGACTTCGTCACGGGGGCTTCGCTTATCTGAGCGGGACTGCAAGGCAGTCACTCGTTGCATTCTGGAGACATAATCCCTTCGTGTAGAAGATGCCCTAATGCATGATATCGAGCGTGGTACTATGAACGCCATGACTGGACCATAACGCATGCTCAAAGGGGTTAGGTGCCAAGAAAGCTGATAGAAACCTAGGAAACCTTAGGGGGGTTGGGGCTTGCTAGGTCGTATGACATCGACATTGAAGAAGATGCCGTAATTGTAGGCGTCAAGCAAGAAAAATCGGTTCCAGTAACCTCTTACCGGAGCAAGAGCAACTTGGTCGCATGAATCCCGCCCAATCTTGTAGGAATGTGGGGTCTGGGTTTTTAGGGCTTAGGGCTTCCGGGGTCCCAGTTTTAAAGAATGACAGGTCTTTTCGAGGTCTCGAGCTGCTGCGGTGCTGGTTTTGTTATCCGGATACGTCCTTTTGCCTCGATGTTGGTTGCCTCTGCCTGGCATCAGCCGCATCTTCGATAATCCAGGAATCCTAGGGCTGAGTCTTCGGAAGTTCTCTCAGGGCCTTAGTAAGTAGAATAGGGTTCCTGTTTCATAAGGGATCTATAATAGGGCTCTATGGTACTGCGCAGCTAGCACAAGACGCGCTTCGAATGCAGTCGAAAATTAGACTGAGAGGGACCGGGGTGTCGAAGTACATTCCTGCGGCACTGATCGATGTCCTGATCAGGTATCAAGTAGTGGTCTGGACTGTACCAGCAGGCAGGAGCCTTGGGCAACGTCGATAGTTCTTTTCATCAAGGCTGGCATCAAATGGCATCATCATGATTTCTTGTTTCTAGCCTACCACTTGAATCTCTATACTCCTCAAGCCATACCTTATTCAAACACACACTTCATGCATTCTCTAGCCCCGTGTAGACAGCACTGTTCCGTTAGGCGATGAGTCGACTATACTTTAACGGTTTAGGGTTTAGGGTTGACGGTTCAGGGTTTTCCGTTTAGGGTTACCGGTTTGGGTTTTAGGGTTTAGGGTTCTGCACTGGTTCAAAGTTGAAGTTTCCGGCAAGAGGGGACTCGTCATCGACCCTATGACTACATCGCAAGACCCCAATTATACAAGTTATGAGGTAATATAGGGGTCTTAATCATTACCTATACTATTTTGGGGCTCCTGATTATGATTGTAGTATAATTTACCCTAAGACCCCATTCTAATCATGAGGGCCCCTACGTTGCCAATAGGATTGGGAGGATGTAGGGGTTAGAGTTTAGGGTTTAGGATTCTTTAAGGAGGGCTACTTCCAAGTATAATCACTTCCCCCTTTCATTAAACACCCCCGCCCCTCCCCCCTAGTGATAAAAACACTTTGGGCCGAATCCTGCAGAAATCATCCCTGCCGTTTAAAACCCTACGGTCCTTTAAGGAGGGCTACTTTCAAATATATAGTTCTAATTGTTAAGGCCCCTCAGTACCCCACTTGGTTAAGACCACTGGAGGTTTAGGGGGTTCAGTCGCCCCATAGGCTGCCATAGGGGTCTTGGGTTGGGGTTTAATCTGGGGGCCTAAAGAATTAGACTTAGAATAGGGTTTTAGAGTCTATAATACAATAAGTATTTGTTTCAAGCGCTCCGTAGTACTTGCTGGTACAAGAGGACCTTCTTTCATCCAAGTCTGTTCAGGCTATAGGGCGCAAAGGTCGGAACTGCGGGAGCAAAAGAGCAGCAGTTGTCGGTAGCGCCTTAGCAGGTTCCCAAACCCTAATGCCTAAAGACGGCATTGATAAACCCTAGACCCTGGATATTCCCAAAGCTTTGTGACTTTATGACCCATTCGTTAAAAGAAAACGAGAAGTCTGGTTTTTTTTCGGCCCTTAGAACCCTACACCAGAAGCTCCGTAGCGCGAGATTGTAAGAGTCCGAGAAGCTGTAGCTCGACCCTATAATGGAGTACTGTTTTTGTTCTTTCAGTTTCTGATTATGGGGTCCGAGCCATAAAATACTGGTAGATTCTCCAAAACGTTTTCCGGTTCAGGCTTCTACAGGCCTTGCAAGTCTCAAGCATAAAACCCACATGATAATCCCCGAAGCCCGAGGAATCTCAGCACCCCCCAAACCCGGCACCGGCTAAGGTAAAATGCCGACCCCACGCCAAGAAGCAAGTATAGTACCCTCAACCCCAACCCCACCCCAAACCCCGAAACCTCAATCCTGAGGCCCAGACCCAACACCATAGACTGTATAGTATAAGCCCGAACCCCAACTACACAGTAAATCCTAAACTCAAGCAGCAGAAAGAGCCCAAACCCTAAACCTTGAACCAAAACCACACCCTAAACCCAGGAAGCATAAAGTCAAAAGCCCAGATCTCTTGAACCCCGACTACAATCCAAGAAGCAGAAAAAGCAAACCCGAAACCCTGAACGCTAGTTACACAGTAATCCCGGAGCCCCTAAACCCTAAACCCCTAAATCCCCAACCCAAGAAGCCCACAGCCATGTCGTCAATGCAGACCGAAGAGCACAGGGAACTTCGGTTGCGCGGCTTTGAGTCTGTTTGTGCATGAGCCTTGCAAGAAGATGTTGCTAGCATGTTTACATGTAGCTATATATAACATATAACATATACGTACATGTATGTGTGTGTGTGTATATATATATATAATCTTCTATTGGGGGGTTCATTTGCCGTTCATTCGCGGGCTTAGTTTGGATTTGTGTGGGAACATACAGGACTATGTCTCGCGTGTATACGGACCTTCATTGACGGGTTTATTCACAGCTTCTCCCATTCACACGAGTTTAGGTATTGGTTTACTTCGGTTCAACTGGTGTGATGGTGTTTTCGGGTTGATAATGGGTTCATACAATAATACAGCTGTTGTGTTGTACATTGTTTGTGATGTGGTTTAGGGTTTGGTGCTTCGAGCTCATAGTTTTGGGCGGGTGGAGGGGCGGAGCTAGGAGCGCAGAGTGCAGGTGAGCCTGAGACCTTAAATCGAATGTCCTACGCTCCAAGATCTAAAGCCATTAAGTTCTTCCAATGTCCAAAGACCAGCAGCACTCCGTGCTCCCCGAGACATTAACTCTCTCTCTCTCTCTCTATGCATATCGTATATGCATACACACATACATACATACGTGCATGCATACATGCACACCTACGAACGGTACGAACATACATGCATACATCCGTATTACATATATATATACACACACATATGCCGACATATACGGTTATACATATATGAACAGACTCATAACACACACACACACACTTACAAACATGCATGTGCGTGTGCGTGTGTGCATACATATATCCACATGTATGCATGTAAGCATGTGTGTACTTGCTCTAGTGGATTTGCCAAATTGTCAGTCTCAGGTTCCGTGCCTTCTGCCTGTCTTTGGCTGAGAAGGCGCCAAGCTCCTCGATGCTTGGAATCGTCCATAGGTGTGCGCCTGCATTGGATGCTAGTTTAGGTTGTTGTGTGGTATTGCTTTTTGTTTTTACTTGCGTGCTTCTGGGTTCCAAACATCAGATAAATATCCCCAAGAGGCCCCAGAGTGGGATACCTCAAAGCCTGTAGTATGTGGGGTTCGATTTACATAAAGAGGTCGCCCAGTTTCCGAAACTTCCAACCGGAACCGGAACCTTTCCCAAACAGTACATGTCTCAAGCTGGAAGATCTTCAAGGTGGCCATCTTTGCATCGTTAGTCTCATATAGTATAACCCATAGAATAATGTAGTATAATGAAGTTCATTATACTACAGTATGCTACATTATATTATGAGTTTTCATGAAGCCTCTGGATCCTTGAAACGGTTTGGGTTCCGGCCCAGAGCCCTTTTGATCATCCCGGAAGCAACTGCAGCACTCTTGAAGGGTCGGGAGAGACTGAGTTTCGGGTTTAGGGTCTTTGGAGCTGAATTACTCCACTGTATACACTTTTCGGGAAAACATGACCCCTTATAGAACTGAAAGTGTAGACTTTTTGTGTGCTTATGAGCTCAGCGACTAAGGGGGTTTAGGGTTTGGGGTAAGTAGCTACGCTGTAGACTTACAAGTATCATATCCGCCTCCCAAGTTCGGATCCCATTTAGGGTGCTTCTAAGTCTACTTGCCACCTACATGGCTAAGCCCCCGACCCTCCAAGCCGGGTGTCCACTACGTGTTGGCTCTGTGCCCAGAGATGGTTTTTGGGGGTTTAGGGTTTAGGGTTTAGGGGTTTAGGGTTTAGGGCTGTTTGATCCGGATTGCTGTAGTGTTTGGGCTCGAGGTTCGGGTGGCCCTTTGTCTTGAAACAGCAGAGGTTTCAGTGTATGATTTAAGTCTCCTTGCCTACGAAGAAAGATCCTTTCTCAGCGAGACGCCCTTGGGAAGAGACTTCCTGAGAGGAGGGGGAGGGGTTTAGGGTTTAGGGTTTAGGGGTTTAGGGGTTTAGGGTTAAGGGGTTTAGGGGTTTGGGGTTTAGGGTTCGGAAAGGTGCTGGAGCAGCCTTGGGTGCAGGATTGGAGTGAGAGCGGGAGAGGCAATTATACGTTTTCGTCACATCGCTTGTACTTGATACCCGGTAGAACCCTGTAAGTTATACATCCTGCAGACGCCTGGCTGCCTCAATACCTACCGATATTATTCGTTGCCACATTCTGTTTTCCGTCTTTGCCCCGAACCTCCCCCATTCCAAGAACAAATCTCTGGAACGTATTAACTAAGGCAATCGACAGTCATGCGCCTTTGCTTCGCAGGCCGAGCGTTTTGCAGAAGCCGAGAAGGCCATCACCCGGGCTCTTCCCCGAGGTGTTGAGCTGGAGATGTTTCCAGGCCGGTTTTTGTTTTTTGTGTGGTGGGAGGGGGGGGGGGGGGTTTGGTCTCGTTTGGCTGTAATGTTCTGGAGATTTTGGTGGATTTCGGAGCCTTCTATGCCAGGGTTTACGGTTTAGGCTTCTGGGTTGTGTTTCAGATGCCTTGTTAAAGGATGTTAAAGGAGACAAACCCTTAACCTATATAAACCCCTCAGCCTTAAAGGTAAGGGTGATAGGGGACTATGCTTCCTAAGATAGCCTTTATCAGCTGTATGGGCGTATGAAGGCCCCTGACCCACCTCCCCCTTATCCCTCCTAGGGGTCCTTATGATTAAAGCATGAAAACTGCAACCTAGCCAACCCTAAAGCAACCCGAGGGTGGACGATACAGCTAAATGGGCTCTGGAGTGGCTACAGATTTGCCGCAGAAGAAGAAGCCCATGCAGGGGGGGTTTAGGGAAACGGACGACAAGCTATACCTGAACCCCAAAAGTTTCTCTAGAATAATAGCCTTTTATAGGCGGGCCATGATTTTACTTACTCTTTCTTTTTTTTTTTTTTTTTT
>CAJNJA010018715.1:0-10485 GCA_905231915.1 Symbiodinium necroappetens | reverse complement strand
CCATTTTCCTCCTCCTCCTCCTCCTATATCTATATTTATATTTATATATTCACATACATATATATATATACAAAGAGAGAGAGAGAGAGAGAGAGAGAGACAGAGAGAGAGTGAGGCCAGGCAGGGAGGGAGAGAGAGCAGCGATTCATTCAAGAACTCTGGCCGTACTTTTCCAAGGCGGAAAGTGCCGGCTTCACAGTGGTTGATTTCCCATTGTTATCCGGCTTTGCAGCTGCCACTCTGCTTTGCACTGAGCCCGTGCCGCAGTTTCTGAGCCGCTTTCTGCTTCGTGCAAATAACCGGCTCTGGCCAAAGCCTCACGATTGGGCGTACGACGACCCGGCTGCTTCCACACTTTGTCATACCCTTCGTAGTGAAAATTTCCAGCCATAGTCTGCCCCTTCTCGTCACTAATCCACTTGTGCAGAGGCCGTACAACTCGTAGCCTCGATGGTCCTCCGCTGCAGCCCCGACACCAACCGCATCTGCTTGGTCGATCATCGCTTCCGATCCGTTGGTGACTGCTGTGCCGAGTTCGACTCTCCCAAGTTGGGGTTGTCAAATGCAATTTTAGTCCGATCGCCTTAAAGGCGCACTACAGCCCCGCAGCCAGACCTCTGATATGCGGTTTTCTGGTGCATGACGACTGCTGTGAACAGCGACTGAGCACCACCAAAAATACCAATACGGCGAATGCGGCTTCCATCCCTGCACCGCTGTCTTTTCTTCCAAGCGTTGTAGGGGGTTGTAGGGGGTGGGGGGGGGGGGTCACGGGGGTGAAGTAGGGGGATGGAGGGGCCGGGTATTATTCTATGCCCCACATTACTGATGGCATGAAACTTCCACTCATCCTTGATCCGCTGTCACAGACCCTCAGTCTGAAAGATCTCCGGGCCTGGATCCTGATTTTCCTTTGCTGCAGATGACTTTGCCTGCGCACATCAAAGTTCCTTCAAGCTTTGTCATGAAGACGAGCCTCGAAGACAAGCAAACATAATCATCCCTGATCTTTGCGAGGGAAACATGGAGAGCTGGCTTTACATGCAGCCACACGTTGTTTGTAATGATTTGTCTCATGCGGCGGCCTCCGGAGACGATTTCTTCGAGCTTTTGCTTTCTTTCGGCGCATCAGATGTCCTTCCTCGGAGTTCACACTTCGGTGGCAGAACGATTCCGGAATTTAGGAGCACGTATAGCGGCAGGTCAGGCCTTGGGTTTCAAAAACAAGCTTGGGCCCTTGCTTGCATTGCAGACGTTATAGGATTCATCACAAGAGCATATACCGTCGAGGGGCCTTTTCCACGGCCCTTTGTCGGCTTTGGTTCAGGCACGTCCGGGTGCTTCAGATGCCAGACCTGCACAACAGGGTGGGGCCCAGTTTCGACTCACACACTCGCTCCAGGCAGGCATGGCTTCACGACGTCCGAGATCGCTACCCTAACAACTCGGCCATCACGACATGGCAGAAGAACATACCGCTTTCCCAAGCAGGCCAAGGCCAGCTACGAAGGAAAGACGTTACAGGGCCGTAAGACTTTGGACTTTGGGGCTTTCGGGGTCCAAGTTAGCGGTATTTTCCGGCACCAGACGGGACCCAATCACTGTATTATGTATATTGTATGATATACAGTAGGTTATATCGATTATGTGTGGAGTTGCACCTCAGTGTGTGACCATCCACATTTCCGAGTTCCGACCTGGTACTGTAGCCTTGCCAAGACGAAGGCCATCCTCCAGCAACCCCAGGTCTTCACGTTGAACCTGAGCTGCAAATACGCTGAGGTGTAGACAATCCTACAAGCTACCCTCATCCAACACATTCGAGGCAGATTCATCTGCAGCTCCCCATGCGATTTCCATCTGCATACTATCTTTTGAAAAAGCGCCCGGCCATTTACTCTTTTTCACCTCGGCATTCCGGAGGGTTCGAAGAGGTGCTGTCGGTAAGATGAAGGTTTGGTTTTGTGGGGCTGGGGACACCTAACAACCACTTGCCCCCACATCACTTTCGTATGTCTTGGCCTCACCAAGACCTTCACAGCCCTAACAGAGTAGTGCAATCACTGATGCTCAGGACCGAACCGGGCCAAAAGGTTTTGCGATGTAGCCTCGGTACGCAAACAAAATGCGGAGAGCATTGAGGCAAAGAGGCATCAAATTACGTCACAGTCGCGGTTCTAAAGCAACAAGGCCGTGGTGGGCACGCAATCTTGATGAAACCGAAACGTTGAAGCCTTTTGTCCGTCGCCTTCTTCAGCCAAGACACCAGCGCCCCATTGCTGCCCGTCTTGCAGGTGTGTCGCACCTGCACGACACGCAGAAAGGCAGGCAGCTTGGGTGCACTTGCAAGAGGGCTGGTTTAAACGATGGCTGGTCTCTGCAATGCAGCGCTGGTCGCTGCTGGGAGTGAAACAGGAACGCGACATGCAACCATGCTACCATTGCACACACTTCCCATCTTACACTTGGTTCAACTTGAAGATGTATATCGCTATCAACTACGACAATTGCAACGACAGCGCAGCCGGAAGGCTGACGGAGATCTCAGAAAGGGTTGCCTGCCCGTGCAAAGTTAAATATCCTCCAACCTTTACTGCTGGCCGCCACTAGCCTCAGAAAGCCAAAATCTCTAATCTAGCAAGATTGATCAACGCTTGTGAACAGCAATGGTAATGGACAGCCAGCCCTTTCTTCATTCCTCCATCAACCCACAAAGCTGGCAGTTGAGCTGCTGCTGCAAGAACCAAATTTCAAATGCTACTTGATCCCTCACCCGCGGTTGCCTCACTGCTGTCGCGCTTTACGCCATTTGACTTTGAGACTCTGTACAAGTAGGCCCCGCAGCTGCAAGCTACAGCTCCCCTTGTTTTGGGAACCTGGCACTTGGTATCTCGATGTCACAAGCCACTCCATTTTGCGCAGAATCTGAGATGGCCACAGTTCCGGAGCTCGCTGTCGCAAAGTCTCCATGGTGCCGAAGCCATCCACACGGACGGCAGAGCCTTGGCTACCATCTGACGAGACGCATGGCGTAACATGATGCAAGACGTCCGGGTCCGGTGTCGGCCGGGGCCATGGCACTTACCCGCGTCTTCGGCGCATCTGACGACGAACTTGGTCGCAAAGTTCCACCGTGTCACCTTGTCTGAAGCAGCAGAGTTTCTATGCCTCTGAAGCTGTGTGAATGTCGTGTCTATCTTCCACAGGCAAGCAGACATCCACCCCAATTCACGCTGTCCGAAAGCCCGGTGCCTTGTGACTGGAACTTGTCGCTTCCAGTAGCTTGCTCCATACCGCAGATTTTTGTGGTCCGTTGACATCTGCCTCAGGGCGGTCGACGGTCGCAACAGTGGCTCACCTCCCTCGAGTTCCTTCCGTGAAGCTCGGTGCTGAGTGTATGTGTAGGCTTGAGATTGGTCACCGCCGCGTCAGAGTCCATCCGCATGTAACCCTTTGGTGGTGTGTAGGTTGGACTTTCCACAACATGGAGCACACACAGCCTCGATAGGTTTGGGGCCTGCGATACGCCGGGACAAGCCAATGCTAGCACATGAGGGATCAGCATCGTTGAGGGCTCTCAAACCCTCACATCTTCCGTTAGGCCTACAGGACACCCTGCCTTGGCCAAGAGGTGGAACTGGGTGCCGGGAGCATTCACTTTCAGGCCCCGGTCCTGCCCATTTTGCCAGGTCCGACATGAAGACGCGGCAAAGTATAGAGAGGCTTAAGCACGTCATTGATTGCTGGAGCGAGCGGTCGAACCATGCTACTAGCAGGCCGCTGTAGAGGCAAGGGTCTTACCAGTCTTCGACAAGAACTGTTGGGGTTAAGTTGTGAATGTGCATGGGAACACACAGTCCGTCTGTCTGTCTGTCTGTCTGTCTGCCTGCCTGCCTGCCTGTCTGTCTGCTGTGTGCATGCATGCATGCGTGCACGTAGGACATAGCTAAATATGTGTGCGGGCGTGAGTCTAATGTACAACTCTACTGGCCTGGGCATCCCTTCGCCCATGGCCCTGCCCAGCCTCCGCAAACTTTCGGATGTCGGCGTTGCTGCCCGGCTCCTGCTCGCCAAACTGGTTGCCTTGGTGAGCTTCACAGTTTCAGTGGTGCCTAAGGGCCTTCATGAAGGTATGTTGCAAGCGGCCGAATCAATTTCGGGTGATCAGCATGACAAGTTTCGGATCGGGCTTCCGCCATGTCGCGACAGAGGATGCAGGTTCTGTTGGGCCGAGCTGCATGGAAAGGCCACGACGTGGACGCCCTGAGCAAAGCTTGCAGACAAGTAGTGACTGGACCACTCCATGAGCGCAGACAAGGCCGGATCAGACTCAGCTGTCAGACACAACAGCTCTGAAGAAAGCTCACAAGTGTGAAGACGCGCCACCACGGAGGCGGCTGCAACAGAGCCCACAAAGCCCGAAGTTGCTTGAAAAAACATCAATGCATCGGGACGCAAGGACTTGATGACTCATGGACAGGCCTGCATGTCTTTCTGGATTTTTTTGAAGTCAGCATAGTTGGCTGCAGTTGCTCCTCACTCGCTTGCCACGTTCGTGATGAGGATAGCCCGGGCACCCTTGAGCTCTTCAAACTTGAACTCGGCACCTCGGCAGTGATTAACTACTCAGGGTACTCCCACTCACTGAAGGGCTCCACCCCCTGCCCCGCCGCAGAACCTCTCAGAGCCGCGCCTTCTGAGTTAGGCGACGTCAAGCCATAGAACTCTGCAGTCCTTGCAGGAATAGTCGGTCCTTCCTCTGCCAAAAATTTGCGCCGGGAAAAGGGGCAATCTGTCTGAGCCGCCGACGATATGGTTCCAGAACCAACAACAGAAGCAGCGGCTGCCAAGGTCGGCCACAGCACCGGTGCCACCCAGCGCATTCGCCCCATCTGCTGCCTGGCGAGCCTGCTACGCAGCCCTGGCGCGGTTCCGATTCCGAGCCAAAACTTCAACTCATCCGGTGCAGCTCTGAACTTCAATCGTGTCAGGCCGGTGGCCCCAGGAAATGTTTAGTCTGAAGAAGAGCGAGCACCATCACAATCATCAGCATGATAACAAGGCAGGAAAGGCCAGCAGCAGCAGCAGCAACAAGAGCAGCAGCGGCAGCTGCAGCAGCAGCAGCAGCGCAGCAGCAGCAGCAGCAGCAGCGGCGGCAGCAGCAGCAGCGGCAGCAGCAGCAACAACAACAACTACTACTACTGCTGCTGCTGCTGCTACTGCTACTGCTACTACTACTACTACTACTACTACGACGACAACCACAACAACAACATCATCACCATCATCATCATCATTATTCATGTTATTGTCCGCTATTGTTATAATAACAGAAGTAACAATAAAACAGCCACAACCACAAGCATTCCACCAGTTCAAAACACCACAAGCTTCATGGCAATCTTGCGATCAGTGCGGGTCGTGCCTCTCTGAACATTCGCATTCGGTCTCAGCGAATCATCCCAAAACTGCCACGCGACATCAGGGTGTCGTTGTTGAAAACGGGCTACAGGCTTTAGAAGGCTGAAAGATGTCTTCAACCCAAACGTGGTTTCCGGCCATCACGCCCGCAGGAATCTCCTCCCCACGCCGCACCTGTGACAAGGAAACTCGGCCGGCAACAGAGCAGCTAAAAACTTAAAGCTTGCCTCTCTTAGTCTCTCTGCAGCCGTTGTGATTGCAGCCGCTACTGCACAAACGGGAAACCGGCTGAGGCACTCCGGGTCGCTTGATTCCCGTGGGCCTGGCGGAGACTCGGATCGGATCATAACTCGGAATCTCCTACTTTGTGTGTTCGTTCAAGAGTCCATCTAGGACTCCGGCGCCGCAACATCTGCTCTGGCCTGTCTTCGGCAGTTGGAGTCATGCGAAGGCCTGTGCCCTCTGCTCACCCCGGCAGGCCTTCTCGGCGTCTTTGAAAGCCTGAATGAACCGCTTGTAGTAGGAGTTCCTCGGGTCTCGTGAAGAACTTAAGCTTTTGCTCTGCTTCTGGCCTTCCTGAAGACTTGACCGGCTTATGCCGTCTGCAGGCCAAGGCTCACTAGGCATCCCGACTCATCCACGACAGCACCTGCAAAGACCGTCTTTGGGCAGTCAAGGGGGAAAGTTTCAGGCATGGCCGGTGCACGGCATAGTCCGGCAGTCCGGAGCTTATGTGGGATGTCCACGTTTTTTCTGAGCAGTTCCTCTCTCGACTTTGATGTTTCTGCCCTAGCGGCAATTGCCACTATTCCAAACTGCTGCATACGAAAGACGGAGAATGGAGAACTGATAGCAGATAGCAGAAGTAGAAGTAGAAGTGCCAAAAGCAGGACCATGAGACTTACTTCTAACAACCGGCCATACTACACAGTATGCACACAGTACGGCAAATAGAAAAAACAAGAGCCACCGCTTATAACAGAAATCCCGGTCGTCCGCTTCGACCTCGAGCGGAAGTCGCCGGAACAAAGGATCATTTGCATCCTGCGCTTGCTTTTTCCTTCCGACTGAGGAGGGGTCCCGTTCGACTTCGAGGTCGACAGGGCGATGGAAATAGGATGCTGTATTGTTTGGCCTCATTCGAGGGTCGCATGTTCCTCCTTCAGTCTGCAGGTGCGCAGTGGGGCGCACAGACGCTGGGGTATTGAAACTTCAAGGCTTGCCAGATACTGTAGCGATCAAAGCAACACCGCCAGACCCATGCACTTGGCGCCTTCTGGCTTCAAGGCGGGATCCTGTCAGCATAGCACACAGCACAGCTGCATGGAACTGTGAGACCGTGGCTCAGTCCTCCTCCAAAAAGAAGGGGTCCGAAGGCACCGGCCTTTCCGGCTCCTGAGCCTCGGGGGGTCCCTTCACCTCGGCAGTGATCCGAACCTACTCCTCGCAGCAGCCTCTAGCAGACTCTAGCAGCCTCTGGTAACTGGTAACTGTTTTGTAGTGCCAGCTGGGACCCGAGACGACCTTCTTCCTGCCGCGCTTGCCCTTCCCTCGGAGCTCAGGGCTAAAGACCAAGCTGCCAGAGCAAATTCACAGGCCTGTCTGCTCGGGCACCTGGCCACGGAGCGGGACTACAAGCAGCATCAGCATCTGCAACAGAAGCTTACAAGAGTAACTCGCCTGGCCAAGGGTCTCCGCCACGATCTCCTCCCCGGACAGTTTGCCAAGATAGCCCGCCTCAATTCTCCGGGTGTTGCTTCTGCGACCAGTCTCTACGGGCGGCTTACCGATGACCTCGCTTCTTTTCCTCCTGTTCGGTCCTGCCCTCAGTACCCTGAAGGCAAGCTGAGCTTCGATGCAAGTGGTGTAGCCATTCAGGATCAAGTTCAGCGAGCTCCCGTGCCCGCCTACCCCCCTTGCCCTCCCGTGCTGCTACCCCGCTGGCCTCACTTACACTTGCTCCCACTCTTCTCTCCAACGTCCCAAACTAGAATTCCTTGAGTTTGCAGTCGCACTGGCATGTGGAAGTCTTGGAGCCCAGCGGGAACATCCCCGGAAGGAATGCCACCCTACAGTGCCCTACAGTAACCTGCTGAAAAAGCACTTCATCCTGAAGGCTGCTGCGATCTGCTGCATGGCCTACCCAAAGGCAGCTTGGTGTACATTCCGGCGCCCATCTACTTCATTGGGAAGAAACGGAGTAGTAAGGAGAACGGATTCGGCATCGAGATGTTGCCTAAAGCCATCATGGGCAGGCCATGACCATCGAAATTGGCCCGTGTTTGCCAAAATGGCAACTTCCTGTACAACGACTGAGATTGTTCGCTGGCTTGCTCACTTAGGCCGTCTGTATGCTGAGCGCCACGATCTGTGCCAACTCGAATTGCGGCTTTGCCGCACCAAGGAATTCCACCTTTTTCTACCTCGGCCGTGAGGCGCGGCGCAAGGCCGCCACGCTTGCACCAACCGCGAGGGCAGCTGCAGCGACATTCACGGCCTCAGCACCACAACCTTGCGCCCTGGCGCAACATCGGCTTCCCGTGAAACACCCGAATTAGAACATGCCTGTCGGCAGCCAAGCGTCGGTGCCGACGTTTGTTTCCCAGTTCTTGGACCAACGGCGTGCCACAAGCTCCTTCGCCGTTTCGGCAGCCATCCCACCCTGGCTGAGCCCGATGACCAAAGCGTTCCCAGCCCTTGAGAGTGGGCAGAGATGAAAGCCTTGGCTTAAAGGTGGTGCGCAGGCTTCGGGGAGATAGCGCAACACAAACATGGGGATATGTTCTCCTAGCACCAGTCAGGGCAGCGATCCCTCCTGGTTCGGGCAAACCACCCTTCAGGGTTTCTGCAGAAAGCTGGACGTACGGAGTCTTGATGCGGCGATTGGTTCGGCTCACACAGTTGCTGCCAGGGTGGTGCTTCACGAGCCTGACGGCCTACGACGACCCGAAGCGGCATGAGTAGACCACTTCGCTCCTTGATTCAGAATCCCCGCAACCCACCAACAGCGCTGCCAACACTGCCAAACAGGTCAGGGACCCACTGACAGAACCTTAATCCTGCTCAATGCTAATCTCTGCGATTCTTGCCCGAAGCAAAATGACAAGCTGGATTTGTGTCGAGCCCTCCAACACTGACGCCATGCCCACAAATGATAGCTGTTGATACATCAGGAATGGCTGAGGTGGTGAATCTCACGGACTGGCTTCGTGAATGACGGCCACAAAGACTTGAGGAATGGAGACTTAGTGGGAGGCAGGGCTAGCTTCCAGTTCACTCACTTGGCCCGTACCCAAAAAAATAGTTAAACGGCCTGTCCAATAAGGCCGCGAAAGAGACCCAGACCCTGTCACCATGTCCAGGCAAGGTGACGGCTGCTGTGTGCTGTCCACTCCTCCACTCGCTGCATGAACTCGTCCAGCATCGTTCGATAGTGCTGGAGGTCTGGGAGCGCTTGCCCTGCCTATCACAACGATTGCACAGGAGTGCACTCGGCCGCAGGCACACGGGACTTGCTTGGGCCACCTGCCTCCGAGGCGAAGTCCACTAGAAAAGAAGCCGTCGTAGCCTTTTCAGGCACGGTTGTGTGCAACCCAAGTGGCCCATCAAAGTCTAAACGCCCACGGTGCACATTGTGCATGAACCCTTGCTGCAAGTAGCCTTCTTGTACAGCAATCGGAAACTTTCGTGGCTGTCACGTCGCTTCTCGTCGTTGAAGGCCCTCTGCGCGATGACGGGCAGCGGGGCAGACGTATCCTGGAAACAGCAGTCCTGGGAAAGCATCGGGGAAGATCAACTTGTGCCCATTTGTCCGCTATAGGGCCTACAGGGCTTCGACGGATGAGCTAACAGCCAGGAATCGTCGGCTTCCACGTGTGGATTCGGAGGTGGAGGCCACAGCGACAGCTCCTGGCAAGTTGCGATGATTCCGGAGCGGACGCCCTCCGCCAGGACCAAGCGGTAGGCAACATCGATGCACTCCAGCAAAGACGCCTGCTGTTCTCCAGCATACTTAGATGCACATACATGCACACATGCATCCATGCATACATGCACCATACATCTCTTCGTACTTTTGGTTCCCGTTTCGGCATGTGTCTGATCATGCCGATTCGTGTATTGGCCACTACGTAAATGAGGCAGGCAGACAGACAGACAGACACGCACAGATGATAGGTAGATAGGTGCATAAAGAAAGAGATAAAGTTATCTACTGCTATCCATTTATTTGCCCCTGAAATTAAGTGAATTATCTGTTCCTTGTTCATTTAGGCACGTGCTTGCTGTTGGTTGCCCTTATGGCCCTGCCTCTTGGGCTTGTAGTCGCTTGGTGAACTCCCGGACCTTCAAAGATGCTTGCTGGACCGCGTCCTGAAGCACAGAGGCGCCCACAGAGCTCAGGCCCATGCCACCCCCCATCACCCAAACCTGTGAGCAAAGACCTTCCATCAAGGACGGCTCAACATGCGGCCTTCCACTCGGGGAGCTTGGCGTCGGCCACTCTGCCAGCCATATTCCTAAGCGCTGGCGAGGTGTTGTGACTACAGGCGAGGATCCAACAGTCTACGGATGTGACTGGCACTGGCTAGCCCAGCGTCGCAAAAGCCTGTTGCTTTCGGTTTCTACTTTTGATCCTACCGCATTAGGGTTTCGGCCGCTTCATCAGCATCACTTCGTCACTTGGTTCACTGCAGTCTTGAGCATCGATGACATGACGGACGGCAAAATTAAAACAAGTGACGTGACGGAAATGATTGTGAACTGGTTGTGAAAACATACACTATCCTGACTCGCGTCCACACCCACCAACTTCATGAAGATCGGCTGGGTTTTTTGAAGCCGTCATCATGTGCCTGCAGCCTAAGCTCTCAACCCTGAATATCCACAATAGCACGAACCTGCGCTCTAAGATGTACGGACAAATGCAAATGCACGTTTTCCGACAGCGTGTTGCATACGTGTGACTGTGCATGTGTAAAAAGATAATATATATATATAGACACATAAACACAAACACGCATATATATATATATAATACCATACCATACCATACCATACCATACC
>CAJNJA010018712.1:0-10487 GCA_905231915.1 Symbiodinium necroappetens | reverse complement strand
TTTTTTTTTTGGGGGGGGGGGGAGACTCTGCAGTTACAGTTTGGCTTTGGGAGAGTTAAGGGGACTTGGGATGTAGGTTGCAAGCCGTTTATACTTAGGATCGTCTTATCACAGGGTCCCTTTGCCTGGATCCGAAGTCCCCTGCTGATATTAGGTGCCAGGAGTTGGAACCTTGCTATCTGCAATCCCCCAGCCGTTCCACAACATCCTGAATGTTCTACCCAAGTACCTTAACCAACTATGCTCAGCACGAATCTAACGTACATTGTTGAATCAACGGGTACTGTCGAGAGTAACTGATGATATCCCTTATAGCCCCTGATCTACGCAAAGGTAATATCTCACAAACCCTATTTTGTGCACTCCACTGACTGACGGTTTGGAGCTTGATTGGTCTTGGGGGCTTTCGATTCGAGAAGCCGCAAACCTTCTGGTCCCTGAGCCCTATATTCCAGGATAGTAGGAGGGCTTGGCATCTATCTTCAGCAACGATGCCTCTCGCGGCTGTGCTGTCAGCAGTTTCAGAGAAGAAGGAACCCATTCAAACCGCTTAGGACATACCGGGTATGCCGGGTATGGCGAAATTCCTCTGTATTGTCTAAGGGACACCAAAGCCCTGCCCAACCCGCTCTTCCACCATCTCTCGTGCCTCAGCTGCCCGTTTCGGGGCTTATGAAATACATGTTGTGGGTGCCCACTCCGAGGAGAAGTCGCCGCAGCCCATACAGCTCAAACGAGCATGACTTGGATGCATCTGAAGATGAACGTCCCAAACTTACAACCTACGGCTCGTTCATGCTTGGTCTTTCCTCTACTATGTAACGACTGCAGGTTCTGGCGAAGTTCGCTACCATGAGTGTAATTGCGTAATCGTTGCAGCTGTGGCAGCAATTAGTCTAGAGCGTAGCGCTGTGGTTGGCAACTCTATCGTCGTTAAAGCCGCAGTCGTCGCAGTAATATTGTCATTCGGCATTCTTTACCTTGATCCGTCCTCCTCTACAAAGCCAGGTCGGTTTGCCAGCAGTGGTGGTTCTCTGCTTCTGCTGCCTTAGACTGCTAAGGTGGCCACCGTTTTGGGTTGCTCGGAGAGGTCTGAACTTCAGAAGCACCCAGGAATTTTTCCCACCCGCATAGGGCTTAGGGTTTACCCTTGGACTCATATTTGAAGGCTTTCGGGCCCAAAGACCCTAGTATACAAGGCTTTTGGGCTGTTTTGCTGCTAAGGGTCTAGAGTTCAGAAGCACCCATGTAAGCATGTGGGCTTCTCAAAATTCAGGTGCCGGAACGAAGGCCCGATTTCGGCACATTGGCCTGAATGCCGAATTCATGGTAACTCCGCATTTTGAGAAGCTCCTCTCCGCAACAGCCAGGATCTCAGGGAAACTGCGGCCACACCTGATGGCTTGGGGTTCCGAGGAGCTTGTTCAGGGGTTGAAGCTTATGGCTCGGATTTGCTGCGATACCAGCATGTGTTGGAAACTGGGACTTCGAAAGTCAAGACCTTAACGGATAAACGGATTCTTTGAACATGCTTCCACCGATCAACAGACACAAGCGCCCTTACCGGCACACCCCCCAAAACCCCTCGACCGCATAAACCCCACATGCCCCAAACCCCCAGCCCTGAACCGCAAACCCCTGGTCCCATGAGCTCGAGCGGTGCCGAGCTATCCGCCATGCACCAGGGACTCGGGATGGCTACTGGAACCAGGTATAGGGTTTAGGGTTTAGGGGTTTAGGGCTTAGGGTTTTAGGGTATAGTATAGGGTTTCGGGCATCCTCATCTTGACGGCCATGCTGTATGAGGGATCGTCAATGGCATGAATCAAGCCATGCCACCTGCCCTCTTTTGCCTTCAGTAGAAGCTGCTCCAAACGGGAGCGTAGCCACCAAAAGCCGATACCCTCATTTGTTCCTGGGATGGGGGGGGGGCTCTTCAGGCATTATTGTATACTTACGATTAGGAACTCGCAGGAATAAGATTGGTACGTATTTAAGCTTCTAGAGTACAGGCACTTGGAATCCGTTTGTTTCAGATATTGCAACAAGGACCCCAAAGGCAACCTCAATGGAGAAAAGCTTCATTGTTGCCTGCCGGGGCTTATCCAGGCGCATATTGCCTAGGACTAGGTGTGTGTGTGAACTTTTCCTAGACCGTAAAGTGAAGTGAAGTGAACTCTGTAAACCCTATACTTTAAAGTTGAAGAAATTGAACCCTCAACCCACTGTAGCCCGAGCTCTGCAACTTTTGAACCTACGCTGTTCGAGTATGACGCATCCTCAGCATCACCGTTACCGGCTTGGCTGCCGGGCGCAACACCCAAAGGGTCCTAAACGCATCTATTGCAAAATGTAGGGTGTCTATATTAAATATCAGGAATCACCAGAGTGATTTGGGAAAGTAACCCCATAACGGTGCCTATGAGCCTTTAGGAAAGTGGCTGACTGACCATATGTGGTTGAAAGGGGCCCTAATTTGCAGAACTACCCATGTAATCGTAAGGTTCAATATGCCCAACCACGAGGTTCTGACCGTGTACCTAGTGGCTTTCGAAGGTCATCAGCCGAAGCGTCGTGAACCCAAAAGCCCTGAACCCGAAACTCTAAAATCCTGAACTGTGAACTTAAAACCCCTCATATTCCTGAGCCTTAGAAACTCTACTCTAAGATCCTAAGCTCTACCATAATCCTGAACCGCATTTTCTCCTTTACACATGTAAACTCTTTCTAAACCCTAAGTAAACCCTAAACCCTAAACCCTATCCCCCGAAAAAAAATGCAAACTCAGCGGCTGGACTCAAGGAGGACTCGTCCCCGGCCAGGCTGTCCACCCAGGGATGCAATGTCCGCGGGGCGGACACGGACACGATCTGAACCTGGGTTCTCCAAAACCCTGGGGTCCTTACCCAAAGGGTCCGAAGAACCTATATGGTAGAATGTAGGGTTTCTATATTAGGAATTACTATTCTGATTTTAGGGAACTATTCCCCATAACAGTACCTAGGACCCTTTGGGTTATACACCTACTATGTACCCTATATGTACCTTTAAGGGTCCCTGGAAAGGCCTAAGGGTCCATATTAGGGGCCCATACTTCTAACCTTAGATGGGTTGAAGGATTTAGGGTTTGGGATGTTGCGCTTTCGCAGTTCTGAGTCGGTGTTATAGGAATTTGGGATTTTTAGGGTTCAGGGATAGAGTTTAGCGCCTAGGTCTAAAGTAACTAGAATTAGAAGGGGATGGAACTTGGCATTGAAGGTTCAATACAAAAAACAGGTTTCATAGTTCAACTTAGGGTTCAGTAGTTCACCAAAAGGTGTGGTCAAGTTGCTTCAGCGAGTTCGTGTGCCATTGTACTTGCACCACTGACATACAATCCAAACTGCCGCCACATGCTACTTCCTTTCAAGAAAACCATACAAACGGGTATGCAGAGCCTGCAACATACACACCCCTCCCTCTTTGCCAGACCTGGATGGTTCCCAGGAGCGTTGTCATCGTCCGAGTTTTCCGAAGGCTCATCCTCGACCTTGGTCATCTCAGTTCTGCAGTCCGGGATGGGCAAAAAAAGGGTTTAGGGCTTAGGGCCTAGGGTTTCCTTTCCCTCCCGCATGGCTGAGGATCTATGCCCACTGGCTTAGGGTTTCAGGGCTCAGGGTATAAATACAAGGTATGGGCATCGCGGCATCGGAGTGTGGCACGAACTGGACGCGACAACGGAGGGACCCCGATGCTGAATGTAGGTTGTACATAGAGGGTACAAGTAGTAGACAGGGACTTCACAGGAAAGCTGTTACCACTTATCCCGACCCCAAAGTCGCCAGCCGTAAACCATCACGGCCCTATCTGGTTGAGTAGACCCTTGGAAGAAGTCCTTCTCTTGAAATATCTGCCCTAGTAATCACTACCAAAAAACATCAACAATACTTACTAGATCTAACTAATCTTGTGAGTGGTGAAGTCGGAGAGAAGTTCGGGACTTAGGCAAGAGCAAACGTTTGGTTTGACGCCCAATGTGTGGCAGCCGTAGGGTCTAAGACTTGTGCGATTTAGGGCTTCGGGTTTTAGCCTGTCCGAGAGAACCGCTTCGTCATGGCACGCGACGCATGCAGCAGAAGCAAGAGCAGCCTATCAGTAGCAAAACGATAAACCCAACATTTTGTTTCATGGGACGGTACACCGAGAAAGCCCAAGTGCCCTTAGTTCAGGAATGTATACCAGAAGGGATCCTTCATTAAGGTGTATTTGGGTTCTCTGAATGCTATCTTACGCCCCAAACTCTTTCTCCTTCTGGCACCCTTATAGACCCGCTTTACACCCTATAGCACTTGAATTCCTTGTACACTATTTAAAAGGTAGCATAGCGGTCTTGACAGTTGGAACATATGGCTTCGGTGTATAGTGTCGTAGAACTACGAATGGTAATTCTTCCGACCCCTAAATTAGTCCATAGACTCCATTGTAGTTCCTTCTTGGGATTAAATATATAAACCACAAAAAGGAACTACAATGGAGCCTCTAGTTAGGTAGGGACCTGAGACGAGCTGGCGCCAAGGGTCCAAAATCGCTGCATTGACGCTTGCACTCTGCTGGACCTGCCTCTTCGGCTCTGCTGCTACAGCTGCCTGGAAGGCAAGACTGAGGGTTGAGGGTTTAGGGGTTTAGGGTTTGACTGTTGGAGGCTACAGTCCTAAACGTTCCTAAACCTTAGAACTTAAGAGTTTAGCGGTCTGGCACTTCAGATGTCTGGTCCTTTGGGCTTCATAGGAGGTTGGAGTGGGTCTTCTTACCCTCGTCTTATCCTGACCGGTGGTACTTGTGACACCTGGTCTAGTAGCACAAACCTGCTAAACTCCTGCAGCTCGTTCTCGCACCTGCAGTGCCGCAACAGCACGTCCGACAGGTGTAGGCTTTGAGAATCTTGGCCCGTGCCGAAATCAAAACTCCCCACAGGCAAATGACGCAAGACTTGGAGCTTACGGGCGTTTACACCTAGAACACGTGTTTTGGTGCACACGATCATGCGTATTATAATGAGGCATACTATTACGAATCATGTCGACCCGTAGATTACGCCGAGCTTCTTCCATGAACACTCACTTGCGTGGTTTAGGGAAAAGCGAATTTAAAACGAATGTGTGATGTTCTTGGAAGCGCCACAAAGGGTGGCTTCAATATGACTCTGATACAAAAACCATTAGTCTCACGCAAAACCCTTCTCAGAGTGCCAAATGGTCCTCAGATGTTTATTGCTCTGATCATACCCGAGCTCACAATTGAATCTTTCTCGGCCCTTCAAAAAATACAGAAGAGACACCCTACAGGTCCCTAAAAAACCCTAGAGGTCCCTGAAAACCCTAGAGGTCCCTTAAAAAAACCCTAGAGGTCCCTAAAAATCTACAGGTCCCGAAAAACCCTAGAGGTCCCTAAAAACCCTAGAGGTCCCTAAAAAAAACTACAGGTCCCTAAAAACCCTAGAGGTCCCTAAAAACCCTGCAGGTCCCTAAAAGCCATACAGGTCCCTTCCTCCTGAGTGGTGACAGACACCTGCTGATCCGGCTCCGTCTGCTTAGCGCGCGGCTCGCAGAACCTCGGCCAGCCAAAGCTCTTTAAGTAATATATATATATAGATGTATGATACAGTATATAGTATACTAACTATATACTCTGGTATATCATGCTACCGTAGAATAGGTTCCTGTAATTTACGGGTAGTAACTCAGCCGGTTTACGCTGCCAAAGCGTCTTCCAAGCCCTGAATCCTGACAGCATTGTGCTGGCTGAAGGTACTCCCAGCTTCGGACCTGTGAACGTCATCGCCATCTTCACCATGATGATGTTCATCATCATAATCCTCTCTTCTTCACCATCACCATCATCGCCATCATCACAATCATGACCGTCATCATTATGACCATCATGACCATGAACATGATCACCATCATCATGAACATGATCGATATCATCGTCATCGCAATCATTACCATCTTCATCTTCATCTTCTTCATCATCATCATCATCATCACCATCGTAATCATTGTCATTATCACTACCATCATCATCATCATCCTCATCAAAGCAAAGTGGTGCCCTCCCGTTGATCCGTCGTGCCACAAGAGTGCTGTGCCCATGTGACCATGTGCGGATCCGAATCGCAATGCCAACTTAGAGAGGTACGCAACTCATCTCAGCTCACAAGCTTCCTTAAAGGTTTACTAGACATTAGAATCCTAAACCAGCATTCTTTCAGCTCGGAGGCATAAACGCCATTGGCACCGGCTGCCCATTGGATTGAATCGGACTATGACCAAAGCTCTTGAACATGAAGTTCTGAGCCTTCCCACAGTGAGGATCGTAGGGTTTGGGGATGTAGGGTTTCGGAGGTTTCGAGATGCAGGGTTTTGGGGCTTCGGGGTTTGGGCTTAAGGGTGTCGGGGCTTTATGTCCGAAGCCCAAAATCCTTCAACACTTTAGGGGTTTCAGCACTCACAGCTAGGCGAAGCGACCGGGTGTGGTGGGCACTACGCTTGCAGGGCTTGGTTGGAGTGGAGGTTTTAGGGAGGGTTTAGGGTTCAGGGGCTCGGGCTCGGAGCGGTTTTTTTTAAAGGGAGTGTCGGCCTTTCGCACTGCAAGCAGAACGGAGCGGGTTTAGGGTTTCGGGTTTTGGGCTAAGTGCAAGATGGTCAAGTTTCGAACCTACCCTGACACAATGACTGAAGAAGTGTAACCGTGCAATGCACTCCCTGACTAGCCTATCTCAACAGGTCTAGATGATGCTTCAAAGAGCATGTGGGGCTTACAGCTTCATGAACCCTAAGCCCTAAATCCGAAGGAAGAACCGACGCTGTTGACTGCCTGAGCCGTCTTGCGACGACGATTGCCTGTGCGGACTTCAAGCAGTTGGGGGAAGCAGTCGCTGATGCGCCGTATGGCATCCTCCTCGTGTGCCTTCCTTTCCTTAGGGTCGAGGTGGTCTTGGGTGTCCCTAATAGCCTAAACCCTAAACCCTTAACCCCGAACCCCCAACCCCTGATCCCTAAACCCAAAACTTCCCTAAACCCTAAACCCAAAACCCTAAAACCCCAAAACCCTAAAACCCTAAAACCCAAAACCCTAAAACCCAAAACCCTGAAACCCAAAACCCTAAAACGATTCTAGGCCTTGGTGGTTTTAGCACCATCCCGTATATTGCTTTTGGAGGTCTGGGCCTGATAGGCATCTTTCAGGGTTCATAAGGTTTAGGTTGGTTGGTTGGTTTAGGGTTTAGGGTTTAGGGTTTAGGGTTTTGGGTTTCGGGTTTTTTTGCCTCCCACCTTTGCTAGGACAAGCCCGGACTGCAGGGTACAATCCGAAAGGTTTCGGGTTTAGGGCTTTAGGGTTTTAGGGCTTGGGATTTAGGGCTTTATGGTTTTAGGGTTCGCAAGGTGTTCATAGGGTTTAGGGCTCATAGGGTTTAGGGTTTAGGGTTTCAAGTCTTTCGGTAGCTGCAGCCGGAAAGACCTACTCTTTAGGGTCCTCTTTTAGGGTTTCTCTATATACAATATAAAGTTCCTTAGAAAAGGTAGGTCTTTTCGGTTACAGGAAGGGCTTATTGAGTTTTGGGCTGGTGACTTATGTGCCTTCCTACCCTTAGGGTTTTAAGGGTCATAGTAAGTTTTGAGTGTAGGGTTTAGGGTTTATAGGATTGGGCACATACCGCTATGTGGCTTCCTTGCCTTGACAATTTTTAGTTGCCTCTGGCTTCTTGGGTTAGTTGCCGTCCCTTTCCTTTGGGTTTCTAGGTTAGGCACAAGGAATGAATGCCCAGTAAGCCGGCAGCCCTCAATTGCTGAGTCTACGCTTCGTTCTCAGCCCGTCAACATGAAGAATTCGAACTTTTCGCTGAGTTAAGGGGGGTTTCAGCACTCACGCTCGGTGGGGGGTTTAGGGTTTAGGGTTTACGGGGGCTTACCACAATCTCATTTGAAGGCTTTGGGTTTCATGGTTCAGGGATGCAGGGCTGAAGCACAGACGGTAACTAACAGCAAAGGCGTCCGGAAACCTCCCACTAAGGGGCTGAGAACCCGAGCCCCACAATTGTCAACCTTTTTATGACGGTACGAGTATTTAGGCTCAGAAATGTCAAGGATTGCCTACCCAGCCTCTAACACCAAGTTTCCGGTGCCGTATTGTAGAGCAGGTTGATCCCCCCAGCTGCCTTGAACTCAGTCCGGGCGCTGTACCTCCGAGCCCCTTTGGACCCCAATATGTAGCTGACAGTCTAAGGAAAACAAATATGAAAATGGCTCCCAAGGAACACCCAGGCGCATAGAATATCTCAGCACTATGCCATCTGCATTGAAGAAACGACAGGAGCGCTCTACATCCTCCGTGGGCGAGCCATATACAGATCGGAACTCGTTGCTATGCCGGTTGAGATATCCATAGGCAAAGCCGTTGACCATGCCATTTCTCCGTGATATATGCGTTCGCCGCATATTCATTGGGTTCGCGCTCGGGGAGAAGCCCCAAATGTATGCCCCTTGCTCATGCATCAGATCTCTCGCATGGTGGATCACACATTCCAGTGCTCCTGGCGGTAGTGGCTGAAGTGTATCCTGGGTGGTGCCCTCCCTGATTTTGCAGAAGAGCTCTGGCACATCATCGTCGAAAGACACGATGTGAGTACCTTCAGGATGATGCTTGCTGATGTAATCCCGCTGCTCTTGAGTTCCTGAGCTCTCTCTTAAGGAGCAGCCGCTTTCGTAAGAGCTGCGGATTAGGAGTTGGGATTAAGAACAGTTACGGCAGTGGTGAAGGCATGACACTCACCAATTATGGCACTTGGAACTTACCTACAGAACCTGCGAAACCCTTCCGAGAACCCTAAGCCCTAACCCGCTATCAACCCGAAAAAAACGCTGAACATCCAACTGCACCTTCCAGAACCCAACGCCCTAACACACCAATAGAACCCTTGTAGAAGCCCTATAGAAGACCTATATGCCCTAAACCCTAAACCCTAAGCCTATACGATTACGCCAAATCACCCCTGCAGGCTCCAAGCACACCCAACTTCACCGTCACAAAACCCCCCACAAAACCGGAAAACCTAAACCCCTAGACCCTGCCCTACCTGCTTAGGATTCCTTATTTACGGCTTCAGTATATATCGGTAGCTCCTTAAGACGGGCAGGTCTTTTGGCCACAGGTATACCCGAAACCGAGGCTCCAAGAACGCCCAACTTCACCTTCACAAAAGGCCAGCCCTTGAGCGCATACTTGTATCGGCTCTCCTCCAGCTCCTGGACCAAGGCGGAACTTCAGTTCCGACTTCAGGGTTCGGGCCACGGAGGTTGTATTTTCCACCCAAGTTTGGGGTTTAAGTTTAGGGGTTTGGGGTCTAGGGCATAGAGGTTAGGGCTTAGGGTTGCCTGAAAAATAATTTTCGAAGGGGTCCCTATGATAAACCCAAATGTGCACTCCACTTCTCATCCGAGCTCCTGCTGCTCGGGTGCATAGCCGGGAGCGACCCAGACCTAAGAACAGACGTGTCGATAGCAACAACGAGGCTAGTGTTGTCGAGAGGCCCGAGCCCGAGAACGTTATGTGCTAGGGCCTAGGGTTTAGGCTTCTAGGGTTTAGGGATGTTTTGGGTTTAGGACACAAAAAGGGTGGCGAACAACAGCAGCATGTCGGTTCTCCGTTTCAGCTAGGGTCGCAGAATGGTCCAAAAAGACGGGAACTACCCACGACAGAACAAAGCATCACAACATACAAGAGCATATTCAAGGTTGCACCAACTCCTCTCATGTCCATTCCTGTTTCTTGCAACACTTTAATGAGTACATGGGCAGGGGCACTGAATCCCTCAATCCTTGTGATAACCCTTAGAGAAATCTTGTAGCACCCTTATGGAGGTAGATAGGGATCCTGCACACTACACCCCCCAAAACCCCGAATTAAGCCAGAAACCCTTCAGCCCTCAGGGTGTAGTCCCACACTGACTGCGGTACCTCAATGAGCTGCTCAGGAATCTGCTGCCGACGGAGAAGAGAGAGTGTCTCCTGCTGTGTCGATGTAGGGTTTAGGGGCTTCGGGTTGTCAAGTTGATAAGCCGTAAACCCTTAACTCCTAAACTCTAGACCCGTTGATGTGGGGCTTGGGCTGTGGAGTGCAGGATGTGGGGCTTGGCTTGATGTAGGGTTTAGGATTCAGGGTTGATTCATAACCCGCCTTGACGTACTTTTCATGGGGACCCTTGCAGACTTATGACTTCCCAAACACAAGGTAGCAATACAAAGTAGTGCCCTCGCCCATTGCCCTAAACATAAACTTTTTCTAGGTTTGGTAATCTGGCCCATGTTCGCGGAATCCCTGAACCATTCTCGACGGGCCCAAGTGCAATCCTAAACAGCCCTTCATAAATTTCTTGGTCAGGACCGAGCATGCACAAACAGAGAGAGAGAGAGAGAGAGATACACATATATATATATATATGCTAGCCC
>CAJNJA010018709.1:1435-35562 GCA_905231915.1 Symbiodinium necroappetens | reverse complement strand
AACCCTAAACCCTAAAACCACTAACCCAAAAACGGCGACTCCCCCGGCCTCGACCTCTCTACCTGAGGATGGGGAGATTCGAAACCTTAGGGGGACCCAAAAAGAGCCATCAGCACCGATCCCCCCCTATGCTGCAGCTGTTGAATCCTTGTACTCATACCCTAAACCCCGTAAGCCCTATAAACTTTGGTCTTCCTGCGCCTTAGGGGGGCATCCTAAAGGACAGACCCCAACTTGAAGTCGATAGCCCTCTGCTTGAGATTTCCCACATGCCTGCCTCGCCTTAACGAACAGACTAGGGTCTCGGAGAAAAATATAGCATATCGTCTCAACGAAGGACCAAAAGGAATAATGGGGAATATGTTTGAAACAACGATTCAGGCTTCTACGATACGTTACGGTTTACGGCGTTCCGGAAAACCCCCCCTAAACCATATATACCTTAGACCCTCAACAAGCTGCAAAAGCACCACAGCTCGACTTCGGCGCTCACGACCCGACACCGGGAAGCGAAGCAAAGCGGTAGTTACTTTTAGGGGGCCTTTAGGGTTTAGGGTTTAGGCTTGTTTGTCATTTGCAGAGGTCCATCCACGAGGGTAGGCGGGTAGGCTCTATAGTTATAGGGTTCAGGTTTTAGCGTGTTAGTTCTTTGTAAGGTCCATCTACAATCTACAAGGGTAGAATCTAGAGTTTTCCCCAGGTGTTTGTGCTTAGCCTAGCCGGCAGGGTGATGTCGGGAATACGCAATCCTGAAGCAAGTCCGTAAACCTTAAACCCGAAACCCCTAAACCATCTAGGCCTAAACCCCTAAATAGGAGTTAAGGCTAGGGGGACCCTTGGGAATAGAGACCCTCTCAATAAGGTCCCTTTTAAGGGGCCATAAGTAGGATTCAGAAGGGTCCCCTTTAAGGGGTCTCCCTACTACTACCTAGGACCTAGGACTAAAGCTTAACTTTACACCACAAACCCAAGTTTTACCTTAAGCCCTCTGCTCCGGAACATGTCTCAAAACCCTAAACCCTCAAACCGGCCTTTAAAAGTCTAAAGCCCTAGCCTTTCCTGAAGCCCTACGGTGCTAAATCCCTTATCCCTGAAACCTTAAACCCAAACTTCCCTGAATCCTAAAGCCTCAAACCCCAAACTTCCCTGAATCCTGAAACCTCAAACCCTAAAGTTCCCTTAACCCTACAACCTCGAATGCGAAACTTCCCTTGGGACCAGAAGCAGTTTCCACCCCCTTGGGAGGTGCCCGCAAGGCTTGCCACCTGGCTCGGCAGGGGCGCAATGATGCACAGAAACGCGCGCATGCGGTGCATATAAATCTGTGTATAAGATACGCATATAGATACACACACATATATATATATATTGATTTATATTTTTTTGTTTATTTACTTATACATACATACACATATGAACGATGAGTGAGGGAGAGGGAGAGAGAGAGAGAGAGAGAGAGAGCGCCCTAACGGAACTCTGGGGCACCAGGCCACTGAGGCCTAGGAGGTCAGGTGCGAAAGCTCCAGGGCTGGCCAGGTTCCAACGTTACAGACTATCATCTTATATGAAATTACAGTATATTCCATTATATGATACTAGATGATATGACATTATATGATATGATATTATATGACATGACATGCTATGTTATGATATGACATGGTATGGTATGATATGATATCATATGCTACCTCCTACTATTGTGGCAACTCAGCAGGAACTTTCGTGAGGCAACTGAATGTTGGGCTTTCTCGCTACTGTCTTGACGAAGATGATAACCATATAAAGCCAATGTGACAGACCACGCGCATGACTATGGTGCTGTGATACCTTTCTTTGCACTGCATGCACATTCCAGGACAACGAAGCCTGCCTTGGTGCAGCACTCACACGCTTCTGCCCTTCTTGCTGAAGGCTCTCCGGTAGTGAGGGCCTGAGTATGAGCGTCCGGCACAGACTTGAAGCATTAGACGAAAGACGAGGGTCGTCGCATACCGAACCCCTATATAACACAAGCTGAGTGCAGAGTATCACAGGGGGCCGTGATTGAGGCATCTCGCATGTATCATAGTACTTCAAGCCCTTCAGCCTAAACCCCACAAGCCATAAACGGGATTTGGGTCGACGAACACAGTGGACAGGATTGTTTCAAAGTGGGGCTTCGGTGAGAGTTTATAGGGTCGGGCTTGGGGCTTTCGGGAATCGGGTAAGTCTGCTAGGGCTGTCATTTATAAGACTTAGGAGTTTCGGCTTCACGGGTTCAGGGCGTTGGGGCTTAACGTTGAGAGTTTGGGATTTTTTCACAGGTTTAGACTTTGGGGCTTAGGGTGTAGGGTCTTAATAAGTATTCAGCCCCCCCCCCCTTCCGGAAACAATACCGTCTGTATATCATCGTACACTCCGAAGCCCTGAACTTCCTGGTGAAGCGGACACGATAAGGGCCTGACTGGCTGCACAAATCGCCTCATGCAGAGGGCAGCTTGTTGGATAATATGGCTTTTGCACAATTATGTGTGCTGAAGGTCCTGCTATTGGGGTCTGTCTCTGTCTCTCTCTCTCTCACACACTCTCTCTCTCTCACTCATGTCTAGGATACATATTATATATATATATACACACACAGCCTTATACATATACATATACATATATATATATTCATATATATATATACATATACATATCATTTACATGCATACATACAGACATACAGACATACAGACATACAGACATGCAGACATACATACATACATACATACATACATAAATACATACATACATACTTACTTNNNATACTTACATACTTACATACTTACGTACGTACTTATATCGCGTACAGGGTTCTCTGCGCACGAAGTTCGGAAGACTATCGTAGGGATTAGCGAGATTTTGTTTTATGGCGCTGACGCTTAGCACCGAATGCTAACTGGGCACCCCAAACGCTACCTGGACTCCATGAATCTTAAAAACCTAGCTTTTTAAGGAGCTGTACAACGAAATCATAATAACGAAGCCCAAAAAAGGCGAGTTTTCTAGGGTCCAGGTAGCCCGTAAACTTACCCTAAACGAGTCTTGTGGAGCATTGTGGAGCCTAAGCCGCAAAGGCATTGGCCTGTAAACCCCTGCCGCCAGCATAACGACGCAGCCAAGAAGCTCTAAAGCCTCAAGCCCAAAAAGCCTAAACAGGGTTTTATGGTCTAGGGCTTAGGGCAATTAACCTTAAACCAATGCCCCGGAAGCATTTTGACGAGGGACGATCGGGGGATTTGCCAGTGATAAAACTGATACTGGCAGCTTCAGATTCGTCTCCACACCCTGAATCTGCAATATAAGGACGTATTACAGCTGATATCGCATTCCTTGGGGTATTCTATAATTGCTATAGTTAGGTTTATACGTCCTAAAATCATTCCGAGAACACATGACACTTCGTACAGGGGCGCGGACCATGCGGGCGAGGGGTGACTGCTCAGACGCCGCAACCAATTTCCTCTGAAGCAGGCAGTGCACCAATGTCCGAATGATCTTGGATCTTGGGGGACATTCCCTAAACCCTAAACCCAAAACCCTAAACCCTGAACCTTGGTACTGACTTGCGGTTTCCGATCTCGGGTGTCACGGCCCAGACATGGCCTCAGGCCGGAGGCTTCGACAGACAGTTGTCTGTGAGCTTATGCAGGTTCTGCACGAGCTTCATGGACTTCAGTCTTGCTTTCGGTCTGGGGCTTGAGGTGTGAGGTCTCCGAACTAAACCCTTGTGTTGAGAAAAACGTTCGAAGAAGTGCATCGGCCCCCTTCAGCCATAGTGAGGTTGCAAAAACCTCCAGCCAAGGCACAAAATCTAAACCCCTATAAACCCCAGGACCCTGAACCCAGTGAGCTGGGTCGGGCGGGATTCAAGCACCCAAACCCCCCAAGCCCTAGAACTTGCGGCCTCAGTTTCACTGCGTGAGGCTCAGGGGAGTAGGTTTTCGAGAGGAAGCTTGCACTTGTCTCCTCTCTGTGGCCTAAACCTAACTTGTGCTAAGGGCGTCCATGATTTCGTGACATTCTTAGTACCTCTACACTGTTAGTGCGCATTTGGCCTAGTGGCTGGAGCACTTCAGTTTCAGTTTACTCACGGAGTTGAAGCAGAGTTCGTCCCGTGATGCCATTTCTCGAACGCCACAATTGTCACACTTGGACACACGAGTATGCTATGCTCAAGATTAGGCAGCTCCTTTCAGAGACTGTTGATCTTTGGAGATAAGCCTCAACAAGAGGAGTAAACACCGCCATCACAGTGGGACTCCTGTTCCACCAACATCTGCAGGTGTCGAGGCATTTCCTGAGTGGGCTCAGGGTTTGTAGCCGTTTGTGGAGGAGCAGAGATCTCGCAGCGCAGAGATCAGACGTCAGAAATTGGTGGTTTAGGGGCTTCGGCGTTCATTTCGGGTTTAAGTTTAGGGGCTTCGGGGTTTAGGTTGGGGACGACGCGAGTGTCGGCATGATGTCCAGCCAGCAGTTCCCGACTGCCACATGAAGGTCGAGGGAGGTTCCAGGGCTTGACGCACGGTGACGATGGTGCAACGAGTCGGAATGGTTAACTTTGACCGAAGAGTCCGTGACAGCCGAGACTGAGCGATTTAAGTAGTGTTTCTTGTTGAGTCTCAGCCCCTTTCCAAGTCTAGGTCGGCCTGTATATATGTATGTACGTGTGTGTGTGTGTGTGTGGATAGGTGTTTGCATGGATGCAGGTATGCATGAATCTTTGTATGTTCGTATGCATCTATGTATCCATGCAATTCAAAACCCTCAAGAAGTACAGATACATTCCTGAGGGCTCCTAGATGCAACTATAGGAAAACACCCCAGTATTGTCAAGGCACCTCTACTACAAACCTTACGACAAGCTAGAAATCCTTATAAAGGACGCCCGCTCCTGTTCCTAAGGCCCCAATATTATGCATCAGAAACCCTAAACCGTAAACCCTGCAGCTTGGCCTATAGTCTCCATTGTAGTTCCTTTTTTGGGGGTGCAGCCATCTTTATATTAAGGATCCCCAAGAAAGTATCTATAGGTAACCCCTGAAACCTTAAACCCCAAACCCGAAACCCTGAAACCCTGAACCCGAAAGCAAAAACAACCTCAAACCCCTAAATTGTAGGGTTGAGGTTTACGTGGATCTTCCGGGTCAAGTCGAGTCGCCGCCGCTCCTTGGAGCACACTGCCAGCTGCCAGACCTCACCGAGGGCTCAAGAAAGGGCGGTGAGTATATAAGGTCTACCATAAGGGGCCTTAGTTTAGGGTTTATAGGGTTTATGGGCACTATAGGGGGTGAGTATAAGATCGACCACAAGCCTAAGGGGTGCTAGGCTTTTAGGGTTTAATGACATTTAATGGACTTTAGGGTTTCGGCTCTTGGCAGTTTAGGAGTTTGGGAGTCTTAATTTTGTGTTTAGCCTGTTTAGCGCTTTCGGCGCGACGAGTTCAAGGTTTAGCAATGTAGCTAATTTCAGGAACCCCCCCGCCACGAAGAAGCCGTGGATTGCACATGCGTCTTTCTGGCTTCAAGACCCTAAACCCTAAACCCTGAACCCCAAAACCCCAAAACCCTAAACCGAAGTCAGGTATTTTTGAGTTCGTTCATGCCGGCTGCGCAGGGCTCCCCCAAAGCCCCCCGGCTCGAATGACGAGGTCGATGTCGTATTCGTCCTGCGCCACCTGGACGATCGGTGATACTCTTGCCAGAAATCTTCGTAGTAACAGAAGAGTAGGAGAGGGCGTTGGCATCGGGGAATGGGTCATTAGGGGTAGGGGTAGGGAAGAGGTGAATAGGTGTGGGTGAAGGAGTAGGCGGAAGAATCGAGCAGCAGGAGTGTGTAGGAGTTCTAAACTCCTCTGACGGCTTCTACGTCTCCTCCATGTAGTTATCAATGTCTTACAGCCACGAACCAAACCGTGGCAATCTCAGACGAATTCGAATTGGGATTTTTTCGGACACACAGCCTGCTTCGCTCGGCTTCACATGCGCATGTGTGCACAGCATGTAAATGCCTACGATTGGTCCTTGCGGGCTTCGGCCGATCATGCTCTGCAAGCTGGCTTCTGCCGGACATGTTTTCTTTGCAGAAAGGCTTCTGCCGATCATGGCTCTCGGGCCATCATCCGCTTCACGGCAAAGGGTTCAAGGAATCCCAGCTCCACTAGGGTGAACATCTTTACAAGCAGTCGGGATCCAGGACATCAACAGAGCAGTAGTTGTACTAGTAGGTGTGCTGGGAGTAGGCATGGTGTGAGTATAGGAGTAGGCGTAGTAAGAGTGTAGGGGAGGAGGAGGAGCAGCAGCAGTAGCACTGTCAGTGCTACCAGCAACCCTAAACCCAGAACTGTTTGAAGTGAAGAGAAAAATCGCGAAGGGCTTGCCCCCCTTCGGGGTTCGTAGATTTCGAGCTCCGAGTTTACAGAGTGCTTTGGGTTTAGGGTACCGGCTTTCGGCTTGAGCTGGATTTCTAAACTCTAACGATTTTTCCTACGAGGACACCTGCTAGAAACACGGGTAAGCGGCTACTAGATCCACTGCTCAAGGCGACGATTCGGTCGTGATAAGAGGACCTGGAGCAACATACAACACAAGCGAGGGACGAGACCTGCGGACTTGTGACATCGCCAATCGACAAGGGAGCTACAAAGGACTGCTCTGAACAAGGGGTCGGATCACTAAACCCTGAGCCTCGCAATCCCGAAAGCATAAACAATACAAGCTACAAAGCCCTAACTCTCTAATTAGAGTCTACCCTACGTCGTCCAAAAAAAAACCCTGAACAGCCTTAACCCTACCTCCTCTGAGCAAGCAAGAACCCCAAATCCCAAACACTAAGCCCGAAAACCCTTAACCTTAAATCCCTAAACCCTGAACCCCTAAACCTTTAAATCCCCCCCGCCCCCCCCAAATCGTCGGGGCCTGCTCACAGGGGTCAAGAGGCAGAGCCATGAGATAGAGCACTGGGAGACCCCACACATTGAGCCTCCAGTGGATATGTTTTGAGGGCTTTCGGGTATAGGGGCTTCATGCTTCGGGTTTTGCTGTTTGGGGTCCTACACCCTAAAAACCTATGGCCCCAAACTTGCCTTTTAACCTCAAACCCCTAAACTCCTAAGTCAGGGGTTTCCGGGCTTTAGGGCTTGAAGGCTCTGGAGCTCCAGAGCTTTAGGGCTTGCTGCTCTCAGTTTCAATGCGGGGGCTGTTGCGGCATTGTTGCCTGCGGGGCTTTATGGCTAGTTTGGCTTTCAGGGCTTTGAGGTTTTTTGGGATTACGCTTCAGAGGTTTAGGGTTGGACTACCCTCAGCGCCCCGGTACCTCTGTCTCCGGGTGGAGACCCTGTACCTAACCCCAAGAGCCTAGACTAGACCTGGACTCTTTTGGGCCAGGTGCAAGTTTGCACAGCACCCGGAGCTAGAGGGATACCCATTCCGGAAGGATCCAGGAATTCTCTTACTTAAGACTAGGGCTAGGAGAAGAAAGCGCAGCCCAAAAAAAGTCCCGCGTCGACCCACATGTAGATTGCGCCTCAGCCTTGAAGTAGACACCCACTTTAAACCCGAAACCTCTTGGCACCAGGCAAGATGAGCGCGATAAACTTTCCGATATGCATCCTTCGGCTGGAAGAATGCTGGATTGGGCTATTGTTTTGGGTTTAGTGTTTTGATGTCCCCCACCCAATGCGTTCAGCTACTTGGGTTAGTGTCATCGAATTTGCGGCAGGTTAGTGTCGGAAGGACTGAGAGGCACATGGAATCTTAGTCTTCATTGGGCTTCCGGCCTCTAGGCTCATGTTCGCGGCTTGCTGATTCAGAACGGAGAGCCCCAAAACTTCAGGCCATGGGGATGCTCGGTCGCAGCTAAACACAACAAAACCTTCGGGTCCCCCGAATCTCGGGAACGAATCAACGCCCTGAAGCCGCGTTGATCGTGAACGCCGGAAGGAGGACGAGAGGTTCAGGACATTTCAGAACCAAAATGAATCAAACAAGCCCCAGGTCGAAGGTACGAAGGCCATGCTAACGATGTACTTGGACTTTTAGTCTGTACGAGAATGACATCGTTGCTAGCAGGCTTCCCGAAAGAGGGAGGCTAGAGGTGGAGACAAGGGCGCTTCCTGCCCGCGCCAGAGGCACTACTTCTCTTGGACTGTGCTACTGGTGTAGTAGGGCCTGGAAACTCCGGCGTGGTGCGGAGACTTCCGTGATTCGCTCGAGCCCCATTTCACAGCCCCGCCGGCGAAGTACAGGACGATTGACCCGAGCACTCAGTGAAACCACACACCTCACGAGCAACGAGACGAGTCAGATTTCTAAGACATGCATCCAGACCCTCTTATGCCTTTTGTATATCTGTACACACACATAACCAGTACAACAGAAAACGTGTGTGTGTGTGTGGGTGCGTGAATGTTTGACACACAAATCAACTATCTATGTATGTATGTATGTATGTATGTGTGTGTATGCATGTACGTGTGTACGTGTGTACGTGTATGTATGTATGTATGTATGTATGTATGTATGTATGTATGTATGTATGTATGTATGTATGTATGTATGAAATTATGTATGTATGTATGCATGCATGTATGTATGCATGTATGGTTTATGCATGCATGCATGCATGCATGCATGCATGCATGCATGTATGCATGTATGTATGTATGTATGTATGTATGTATGGTTTATGTATGCATGTATGTATGTATGTATGTATGGTTTATGTATGTATGTATGTATGTATGTATGTACACATGCATGCATGCATGTATGTATGCATATATATATATATACATACATATATATATATATATGTATATATACACACACATACACATGCATTTGTGTGTGCTTGGGTTCCGGATGTGCCCATTCCCACCCCTTAAACCCTGTTGGAGCACCCCTTCAAAAGCTTAAAGCCCATCGAATGCCCGTTTCAAAACATGAGAGGAAGGAGCAATGTTGTTCACTGTGGGCGGAGGGCTCGCTTCGCCAACCCTGGCATGTACGTATATATATATATGCATGCAAGTCTATACATTTCGTACGCGCATATGTACGTATGTATGTATGTATGTATGTATGTAGGTCGGCAGGCAGGTAGGTTCGTAGGTGGAACGGTTTGTAGAATGTAGGTAGATGGGTAGGAGAGAGAGGCAAGTATATATGCATATGTATATGTATGCATACATACCTATCTATCTATCGATCTATCTATCTGTCTATCTACCTATCTAACTACGTATCCGTTGACCTATCTATCAGTCTATCTATCTTTATCTATATGCACACAAGTTGCATGCATGCATGTCATATGCATGTGTGTATATTAACTATACGTAAACATAACATATGTAGCATATACATACGTGTGTACACATACATTGAAACATACAGTAACAATGAAGAGGCAAACGGACAACAGTGCAGTTTGGCTGGCGATAGCAAGACCAAGCAAAAGCCACCGACAGCAGAACAAAGTGAGAAGACTCTCAGTTGTTGCCGATTGTCGGTTACACTACTTCTGAGAAGTCCTTGCCATCAAGCCGCGAACACATACTGCGGGGTATGGAGTCTGGAGGAGCCTTGACTCAGTCCCTAATCCTTGAGCCCTAAACCGTAAAGACAGCGGTTCCTGAACCCGATGAAGCCGAACGCATAGGTCACAGTCTTCACCAGCAGCAAACCAAATTGCTTTGCCTTAGACAGTCTTTAAAGGGCGCATCGCAGCTTCTTGTGTTTCTTCGGCTTGAGACTAAAGTCTGCGGTCTTCTCTTGTTCTTGTCATTGTTCTTGCGCTCAGTGTTATTAGCAATACATGTATGAGCAGGTCAAGGTTTCGGGCTCGTGTGTTTAAGATTTGGGTTTCGGCATCTTTGCTGTTCGGGGACAAGACACAAATCCATGCGGCCGGAAAGATACTACGAACATTGGGGTTTAGGGCTCCGGGCTGCAACCGTACGGACATGACTCTGACCATAAAATGGGGCAGGGGCTAGTGGGCGACTTCCTAGCTTCTGTGTCTGCACCTGCCTGTCTGTGGGTTGCTCAGTGTGTCAAAAGCAGCTGTTTGGGGAGGGCCTTTGCCTCATGTGACAGTTATTCTTGCGATTAGGGCGACCCATATTATCCTGCTACGAACAGTCCAGAATACCACTACGGTAGCTATCAGATTATCAATCCCCCAAAGCAGCCTCTTCCTTCTGTTTACGACCTATGCCATGCCCTACGTGTGCATTCATCAAAAGCGCTGGAGCCTGGGACCCTGTATCACTGTTGACCCCACAACCGACGACCATACCCTAAGCTACCCTAATCTCTCAAGTCACAAAAAACACCCCTAAACTCAACACCCCAACCCTCAACCCTCAAACCCTAAGCCCTCAAACATTCAACCATTCAACCTAAACCCTGGAAAGCCTAAGCCCTCGAGCAGAAACCCTATAAACCTAAAGCCCTAAGCCCCGAATTCGGTAAGCCCTGAACCCTACAGAGTAAACCCTAAACCCCTAAACCCCGATAAACCCTAAGCCCTAAACCCCTACAAACCCCTCTAAACCCCTATAAACCCTTATAAACCCTTATAAACCTTTATAAACCCTATAAACTCTTATAAACTTAAAACCCTAACCCTTAATCCCCACAAGAAGGGCCGGGCCCCTGACAGAGAACCACGACTCCAGGTCATGGGCTGCGGGGAAGCGGAGCCTTTGGAGCTAGAGGTTTATTGGGGTTTATAAAAGTTTAGGGTTTATAGGGGTTCAGGGTTTAAGGGTTTCGGGGTTTTAAGGGTTTAGGGGTTTGGGGGCTTAGGGATTTCGGGGTTTAGGGGGTTGAGGTCAGAGCACCAAGCGTTTTGGGCTTTCTTACAGGGTTCTTTTTGGGTGGTTTTTAGCGTTCCCTGTAGCGGTTTAGGGTTTATTGTAGGTTTGAGGGTTTCTTATAAGGGGCTTAGCATTGAGGGGAGAGAGGGCTTACGGTATAAGGTTCAAAAAGGGGTTCTACAACGATTTACGCTTTCCAGCTTTCGGGCTTAGGGTTTCAGAGTTGAGGCCTGGGGGCGTCGGGCTCTTGACTCCGCAAAGTAATTGACTCGGGGCATGGAGGCTAGGAGCCTCCATACCCATACCCTAAGAGTCCAGGTAGGATACACTTTGGCTCTCAAAGCCCTATATATAGGGACTATATTTTTTAACCGGCCAAATTTCGAACCCAGTTCAAGGAACTGAAGACCAGGGCACCTTTATCCGAGTCCTTGAGCAATCCTCGCAATGCCCTCAGATTTTCACTGCATCTCCACTGACGATGTACGTATATCATGTAAGGCTGCGAATAATAACACTAAAGTAGCTTCCATACTAAGGGCCCAGGTCTTTATGGCTTTTGGTCTTGATGCCACAGGGCTTGAGGGCTGCACTGCTTCAGTGCAGGGGGTTGAGGGACTCCTAGCTGATAGGGTTTGGGGGTTTAGGGCTTAGGAAGAGCTGAGCGCATCGCAGAGCATCTAAGCCGCCCCAGCAGTTCACCTGCTCGCGCACACACGTACAGGCTTGGGTACTATTGTTGATAGCGGCCCCCCCCCCACCCTCACCTCCCGCACCTCCCCCCGGGCACGCCAAACACTCTCTCTCTCTCTCTCTCTCTCTCTCACACACACAATGTTCACAGCTATACAATGCTATAGTTCATATATCAATGAGATAGTTCTGAGAAGCTGCCCCTAGCGCGCCAAAAGGCCACCGTCCGACAATCCATGAAGATCAACATCCTGAACTTGCCAACCAACAATGCTAATATCCTCCAATCTCGAATTATCGCATACAAAACAGCTTGAGAAACCTGACTACATACTTAGCATATCTAGCAGGTAACTGTAGGCTGAGGTTGAGGTGAGTATGTTGAAATATGGGGATTTGTCAATACCTAAACAGATATCTTACACTACCCGTGTGGGCTTCGGGCCTGGGCCGCCAAACCCAATTTTAAATGAGCGCGCCCCTGTCCTCCACCCTTCACCCCCTACTCCACCCTACCCCACCCTCTGCCCTTCCACTCCACACCAGTGGCCATGACTAACACTTATGTCCTGGCTCTCAATCTCAATATGTTTGGGTTGTACTGTTTGTTTTCCCTATGTTTTCGCTCGATATGTACAGCAAGTACAGTTGTGATTTAGGGCCCTGAATAATTAACAACATTGCGGAGTACTGCTTTTAACATATTTAGGGCAAGAAATTAAGCCTTAAAGCACCCAAACCCCGAACGCGATGGACTGTGTGGACGGGTGGGGCGCGGGAGGCCGGAAAGGTGGCGAAGGAGGCAAAATGGGGTGGAGCGGGAGGGGTGGGGGGTGGTGGAGGGGTGCAGTTCATTTTTAAATTTTATACTGCCTCCGTGGCTCCGGAGGCTTGGCCGCTCTCCACTTATTTAAAAGCCTTGACTGTCGGGTTTGGGTATGGACGCCAGATAGGTCTACTGGGTTCTTGTGGAACAGGATCATCTCAGGATCCTGCCAACAGCGCCAGCAGTGTAGTCCTTCGAAGCTGGCACTATCAAGCCGGGTTGAGGTTCAGAGAGACATTCCACACCCTCCAACGAGACTCAACCTTAATACAAGGCCTTTGTGATAAGGCTTGGGCTTTCCGATTTATTTATATATATATATTTATTTATTTAGATTTATATTTATTTATTATTTATTTAATTTTGCTTTTGTGTTGGGGGGGTGATTGTGTTGAGGGACTTTATGGTGCATAACTTCGAGGAGGTACAGGTTTTTTCCGGGCGTTGGCTCCCGAAGTCTGTTCCAAGGTAGTTTTTTGGACATGTGGGCTTAGTGTGTAGGGTAGGGGTTGATAACGGCTTCTCGCCTCCTTGAACCTTATACTCCTTGAACACGTCTCTCACCACGACGGACCACGTGGGCTCGTGTATGCTGCCCTTCCATCTGTCACCAAACCAAAAACAAAATAAAGTTAGACAATCCGAACTCATTTTATCCCAGGTCCACGAACTATAGTACAGCATTTACCTGCCCCACTGGACTTCCTCCTTCGGACGCTTGTGGGAGGAAGTGGAGCTTGTTCTAAGTACTTGGATCAAATGTGGAGCGCCATTGCGACTGTACTCACGGCAAATATGCATCGGCATAGCCATCTCCACAGACATGTATGGCGGGAAGGACATTAGCAGTGATGCCAACGCATGTACAACTGTATCAAAGTTTACAAAACCACTGTTGGAGATGCCTGCATTCATTGTTGTAGATGCCTTCTAAAAAACCCTAGAGGCAAAAGCATTCTACACGCGTGAGAAACATGAACACATTCCCAAGCCCTTCTTGAACAACCCTAAACCCGAAGCCGCAAACCCCAAACCTAAACCACAAAACCTGAACCGGATGCTCTGAAAACTCGTTGCTTGCCGAGCATCTTTAAGCTAACGACTCCTGCCAGGAGGAGACCTCCCAAAGAACAACGAAAGGGCGGGTCTAGGGTATAAGTTGTTTGAGGTTTAGGGGCTTGTTCACATGTTTCAGAAGGGCGCGGAGACAAGGATTGAACAGGTTCAACAAGGGTTATGTGAAGGCTTGAAAAGCGTTGCGAGTCAGGCCTCTATGCTCTATAATTAGGCCTCTTTGCTATGAAGGTTAGGGCTATAGAACATCAGGCTTCAGTGCTTCCGGCCTTGTGCCTTAAAAACCCTAAACCCTCGACCCGTAGGCCGTAAGCCCTAAACCTAAAACCCCTGAGAGGTCTTCTACAACCCTAAAAGAGCCCATATGTTGTGCCCCTCTGAGGTCTTACCCCTAAGCCCGGTAAACCCCAAACCCGAATCCCTAAACCCCGTAAACTCAAGCCCAAAAGACTAATATAGGGGCCTTACTAATTGATCAGAACAGGGTTTTGGGCGTATATTATACTATAATGCTATAAAGGAGCCCCAGCATAGCATGGTAACTAAATAGGCCGCTTTATTCAGCACAGGCCCTGAGCTGCGACAGCGAAGAACAAGAGAGGCCTAACTCGGAGCATGTCACCACGAAGAGCATGAGAAACCTGAGCTGAAGGGTTTAGGTGTGTGGGGCGAAGGGGTGTAGGGCTGTTTCAGGTTTAGACTGTATAAAGTTTCGGGTTTTAGGGGGTAGGGTTTAGGGTGTAGGGATGTAGGGTTTAGGGATGTCGGTCGCTGGGAAGTTACAGCTCTGAGGTTTGTTCCGTTTGTTTGCATACAGCTAAAGCCTAGGCCGTAATATGTTGGCACAGAAAACGGCTTGAATGTCATGGACTTATTGCCATTATGGGCCCAATTCTGGGCGCGGGGGGTTGGAGTATAAGATGATCACTCAACGTCTGAACAGAAACCTGGAAGCAGGAAGGCCCCTCAGCGCCCACAACTAGGGGTCAGGGTCAAATCCCCCAGCCGAAAACAGTTGAGGTGCCCTAGACAACAACGAGACATTAACTTGGACACGAGGTGGGTGGAAGTTGAGATGATCCCAGGCACCCTTGGCCTTCATGGATATCAGTGGCCTTCGACCAAGACCTAACAAAAACCCGAATATTGGGACCACAGGTGGAGTGTCGCGCCCCGATTGCCCTGAAAGCTACACCCGCGAGGATTGAAAGACATCTGTGCAAGCGCAGGGCATGTTCCGAAATCTTCAGAACGCGGCAAATCCAGTGGCCCAACAAAACCTGCGAACAGTTGCCTTGCAATTGGGATGTGACGCATCAGCGGCTCGGACGAATCTTCGAGTGCATCAACCGAGCAGCCCTCCTAAACCCCAAACCCTACTTAAACCCTAAACCCTTGTTATAGGGATGCTGTCTGGTGTCTTCTTCATCGGGCTAGGAAAGTAGAAGGTTATGCAGAAGAAACATCGTGGTGCGCTTTGTTACAGCATAGGAAGTCGACATAGAACCCCTCCGCCGACCTACGGCAGAACGGTTTATTAGGGTTTGGATATTCGGGGTTGAGAGTTTAGGGCCGAATATCTCCTAAACCCCCAAGCACTGCTCTCAAGCTGCATGGCAGCACGTATCCGTCCGGGGTCATGTTCGTGCCTTCACATGACGTGCAGCGCGGCTCCGAAAACCAGAGGTTTAGGCTTTAGGGGTTCAGGGTTCCCGGAGACTCCAAAACACCATCATCAAGTGTGTATATCTATCTATCTATCTATCTATATATATATTTTTTATACATGTATAATATATATATACATATATATATATATGTATATGTTATAAGTATATATATATATAATATGTATATATTATACATATGTATGTTATATGTATGTATGTATGTATGTATGTATGTATGTATGTATGTATGTATGTATATTATATATATATATGTATGTTATACTATACTACTATATATATACATATAAATGCATGCACCATAAAGCATATTCGGGATGCTGTTATACCTTAAGATATACAGTATTCCTGGAGTTGGCGTCAGGTGTTTAGGGTTTGGGGGAGCCTCAAAAGCTCCTTTTTGTTCTTTGAAACTGCTGAGGCTTTCCATAAGTAGGGCACTGGGGTATTCTAACAGATATCTCGTAACCGCTACAAACACTAGGGCATTACAATTGTACTAGATGGCTAGTAACCCTAAACCCTAAACCCTGGCTAGTAATCTACTGTTCAAGGAACTAGAGGCCTGGGGCTTCTTCACTCCGATAAGTCTAAGGCTATGATGGATCCGAGCAGTGGACATGGTTGGACTGGGGTACAATAAGGGCCTTAGAAACTAGAACTGGGTTTTGGGGTATATTATACTATAATTGTAAATAAGAAACCCCCAAAATGGTATTGGTAATTATTAATCCCCCTACGGTATGTCGGTAGAGGGGGGCACGCTGTAAATAATCCTCAACCCAATGCTGAACCCAACACTTTTCCAATCACACAACCTCCAAAACTACCCTAAACCCTGAACCCTAAAATCCCTAAACCTTAGACCGTAAAATCCTGAACCCTGCATCCTCTCGCAATCCCTAGCCCGACGCCTTCCAACACACCGCAACCCACGCTTAAAAGGGTTTTGGGGTATATCATACGGAAGTTATAGTATGGAACCCGCCTCCCAAAACAATGTTCGGCCTCATGGTACATCCACAATCTTATTTTCGGCTGCGAGGGAAGCGAGTGAGAGTTAAGGTTTAGGGTTCAAGGATTTTTGTTGATTCAAGCACAGGGCGGTTTGGGTCTGTTCGAGGATAACGGGTCAGGAGTTGGGGGGTTCACGGTTGAAGATTAGGGTCTTTGGGGCAGTATCGCTTGAAGGCTATTGGCTGCGAGGAATGGGGGTGAGGCTTTGGGGTTGTCTTCCAGGAGCCCTGCCGGTCTTCAAGGACTACAGTTCTGGACTTTAACTTGAAGCCGGTAAAGAACCGAAGCATACAGAAGAACACCATCGGTTCCGGCCTGTCCAGATAGGCGCCCCACAGAAAAACTGCACAGCAAGGGAGCTTTCCGAGCTGGGGCAACTGACATCAGAGGGTTGAGGGATAGGGTTTGTCATGTGCATAAACCCCACCCCAAAGCGGAAAACCCTGATCTTAAAAGGGTTTGGTGCTGAGGGTTGAGATTTCATGGGGGAACTCCATTTCAGGGTTTCGGGTTTTGCTTTTTGTAAGCAACTTGTTGCTTCGGGTCCGATAAGCTAACCCCCAAAAGGAAATACAATGTAGACTATGGGTACATGATATGAAGTGGCCTTAAGAATTGGAATTGGGTTTTTGGGGGGTGGATGCGGGCGAAAGCCTGTCGACGAAGAGCGAAACAAAGGACGACATATGCATCCTCAAAGAATGTGTACATACACGGGTAAAATAGGGTTTTGGGGTGAATTATGCCCTAGTTGTACAAGCACCAGCATAGTATCGGTACATATTTCGGCCCCTTCATACCATGATCTGAGAGAATGAGTAAATGAGAGTTTGTCTCCTGATCAAGAGTCCCAGCGCTCGCCACGTTTCAGACTGGGTTAGCATTGTCGCAACTTCGCAAAGTTAGACTGGACATAATCATACGAATAAGACTGCTAATAAACAATAGTAGTAGTAACGACTCGAGTACTAATCAGATGACTACAATAGTACTAAGTTCAACCTACAGAGAATGTCAAAACCTGACGTGATTCCTGCGCCAGTCCTCTATAGAGATAACGCGATGACTTGTCGCTTGTTGGGTCTTCATTTTCTTGCAGATTGCGAGGGTAGTCAAAGGCAACACCTGTGCGGTAACACTCTTGCAACGAGGCCTATTGCACCCCACATGCTGCTCGCAATCCAGCCCTTCACCTACAGCGAGGCTGGGAAAGGAGTATTTATGTATACATACACATAATAGACATACGTACATCATGCGTACATCCATGTATGTACATGGCACTCGTACATGCGTACATATTATGTACATACGTACGTACATGCATGCAGGGTTGCATTTCTGAAAAGATTTGCCTATGTCCTACTTGTAACTGTAATTTCATTGTGCCCCTGTTGGCTTGTTTGTTAGCAGTATGCTGGTTTGTTCATTCGTTTCTTACTATTCTAAACTAACTATCTATCTTACAACATGGCACATACCTGCTTCTGGCATGCACGTCTCCACAAACCGCCCACTTCTTCCAGCAAGCCTATCAGGCCGAAAGCCACGATGGTGCCGATGACGCATGCTAGGAGAGACCTGTGCTGCTGTTTGAGCGCACCAGGGTTGGTTTACCTGGACCCCGAAGAACCTATCTTTTCTGGGACTTGTGTAAGGAATTCATACTAAGGAAACCCTAAAAAAGGTAGGGTTCAGGTAGGGTTTAGGGGCTTAGGATTGGGCAGGGGAGGTAGAGAGATTAATCTACATGCCTTGCGAACCAAAACCAGGGCTTTGCAGCACATCAAGTATCTCAATAAGGACCACCAAGGACTAGTTGACTAGAATCCGTATTTATTCCGGCCTCTGTAGAAGGTCGTTGGGTGGACATGTTCGAGGGCTTGATGATTTCTGTTGCCGCGTATCAGGACGTAGGACATCGGATCATAGGCTTGAAAGCATGCCTCCCAGACCGTAATGGCTGCAAGAGAGGTACCGCTGTACCTTGTTTGAATAGGGCCAAGACAGCTTATGCTATGAGCCCCATTTAAAATCCTGTTTTGTAGAATTTTATCTCTGAGGATATGCTTGGCTGAAAATCAAGGTAACCAACGAAAAGGCACTGCAACTGTCTAAAGGTTCTTTCTTCTCTTACCAGAGGAGCGGGGCTTACCCATCATTCAACCCGCTAGAGCAGCAATGGCCGAATACACAACAACTAAACAGTAACAGGATTCAGGGTTGCAGGAGAAACCTACAACTATGGAGGGTACTCCCTAAGCTGGTCCTAAACCTCGTCCCTGAACCCTAATCCTACACCCAAGCTTCACCGCATGGCCAGGCACCAGGTCAGCACGAACTGGTATGCCATTCCTAGCCGTGGGAAGGCCATCTAGGCTTGGAGAGACTGTATAAATAAGCATGTTGTATATACATATATATATATATGATGTCGATATAACCCTCCTTTAAGGGTTGCCGTAAGAAGGGTTACTGACTGGGTTTCCGGGTATACTATACGAGAGTTACCGTCAAGACCATCTAGGCTTGGAGTTTCGGGTTCCCGATTTGAGGCTTGCGCCGAGGCTTTACAACGTAGGGGCCTGAATAAGTAGACTAGGGTTTGGGGGATTGTAGAGAGACAATCAGGACACTAAGACTCTAAATAGTGTTGCGACATTTGGACTTGAGGCTTGGGGGCTTGCGGCTCTGGTGGGGCTTGGGGTTAAGGTCCTCACTCCTGCTATACACTTAGGCAAAACCATCGAGGAACGAGCATGAAAGTCTGCCAATTCAAGGTTGACTGCAATGAGTCTATGTGGGCACCCTACTGGGGATCCAAACAAAAAGAGACCCTAAGCCTAATTTGGAGAACTACCCAAGTGTCTGTGTGCCTAACAGAAAACACGGCGACCTTCGATCCCAGACACAGGGGCCGTCACACCTAAACCCCTAAACCCTAGGCCACGGTTTAGGGTTTAGGGCTAGACCCTTGAATCCCAAACCCCTAAATCCTAAACACGAAATCCGAAACTCTAAACCCCTAGCCCCTAGACAGCCTGCAGCAGCTGAAACCACACTGCAGGACCTCACAAGCTGCTCAAATAGTAGCTATTTAGTCCCCATTGTAATGCCTTTTTTGGGGGTCTAACCGTTTGAATATTAAGGATCCTAAGAGGTAACCCCAAAAAAGGTAGAATGAAGTAATCTCTATGTTCGTTAATTCTTTGTCTCTGTATCATCACAGCAGAATACAGTCGGCCCGAATCCCTATTAATGAGTTGATGCTCCTATGTTACCCGGTATGGACCCCTTACCAGAGTCTTGGTAGACCCTTGATAGAAACCATATAGAACCCTGATCGATTACCCATGTCCTGAGCGCTGTGTCTCCAGGAAGGCTGCAGTAGATCGGCTCACCACTGGAACCTCCTCCCAAGTCTAGATCTACAAGCTGTGATACCTGGAAGCCAAAACGCCAATCGGTTTAGGGTTCAGGTGTTCTAGGCAGGAAGGTGCTGGGCTTTGCCTACCAAATCCTAAACCTAGACATTCTCCAACGAGTCTCTATTTACACTCTGTCGTTACCTCAACAAAAGGCCCTCCGAGACCATGAGACCTCATACTTACTCATACGAAGGCTAGCTGGAGTGTTGATCACCCTCATAACGTGTCCGGGAGAGAGTCTGTAAGGTCCAACAAAAATTCTACAAGGGATTTGTCAAGGCTCCTGTCGCTTATCTACAAGTGCAAGCAGTGGGTCTAAAGTGTTTGGACTACGTTTTGGGAGACTGCGACAACGGGAGTCTAAAGATATTGCGATCACGGACCCTTACACCGCAGGTAAATGAATGGGAGCAAGACACCCCAAAATTGTCAACAAATCGCATGATCATCCGAAGTCCGCAGCATAAACACTCAATGCCCTTAATCTCGCCCGATTGGCTTATTTGCCCAAACCCGAAACCGTGAGCTCATAGAGTTTAACGGCTAGGACACAAACCCTTGCACGCTATAAAGCCCTGTCTGACCCAAAAACAACCTATTCAACACTCTTTTTGTCGACGCCAGGCCCGAAGAACACCCTAAAACCTAAACACTGAGCCCTAAACCCCTACAGCTCAAGACCTAAGCCCTCACCCTGCTTTTTCTCCGACGTCGGGAAGCTAGTCTTCACCGCCCAGCAGGGCGCTCAGCTCGTTCGGGTCGACATCGAAGGACTTGGCAGAAGCCTGGAGGCCGCTGTATACGGCCTAAAGTTTGAAGATAAGAGACCCTAAACCCTATGCTTGCAGGGATATTTTAGGGGGGGAGCTTAAAGGGTCCTGCATAAGGTGATGCCAGGTCTCATGCTCTGTGGACGCAGATTTGTCGGCATTGGGCTTCGGGGAAAGTATATCCCATACCCGCAGAAACCCTAGTCAAGTCTACTTATTAGGGCCCCGATGCCACCTGCTTGTGATTCAAAGGGCGGGGCTTCACGATTCCAGCAAACGACCCCAAGATTCCCAACATGCCTTGCCGCATCTGGGAGAATGTCTGATACGGCTTGGAGACTGTAGAGTTAACGATGGTCTCGGGTCGGTTTTGCTTCAGGAATTTTGCTGATGGACTTGATGCGCGGCCGCAAAGCTGTCTTGCCTTGTCGGCTTAACATGCTTTGAACATGCGCGTTGACCCAACACTGAGCCTGACTCTCCATGAAGTCAACAGCAGGTACAGTCCATGCCTAAACACAAGGTAGGCCATACAATGACGACAACAAGAACAAGAACAAGAACAACAACGACAATCTCAATATCAACAACAGCAGCAGCAACAGCAGCAGCAACAGGAACAACAGCAACGACCACCACCAGGACCACGACAACGATCCCGGGCTGTGAAGTTCGTAGGCCCTTCCCAGGTGCCTTCGCCAACTTCGGCTTCTTTCTTCGGATGCCTTTCTTCCTGGCTTTGGTATCTTTGGTATTCGCAAAACAGCGTAACCCAAAACCCTAAAACCATTTTAAACTAAGGCCCAAAACCCTGAAGCCCTAAACCCAAAAATGGTTTCAGGGCTTGCATACACGCGCCCCCCACCCCCCCCACCCCCCCCCAACCCCAAGCAAGATTTTCAAGTTCACAGGGTGTGGGCGCAGGCACCCTGCACCTCCAACCAACGTTTTGGGGTTTAGGGGGTCGAGTTTTAGGCTTTAGGGGATTGGGGTTTAGGGTTCTTGTAGTGCCCAAACGACGTCCTGCAAGGTATATGAAGTTTTGGTTTTGGGGGCCCTATCCGAAATCTTGAAACCCTCGATCAGACCTAGATCCTGAACCCTACACCCCGAAAGAGTTCCCTTAAAAGATCCTGAAAAGACCCCTTAAAGGAAGCCCTACAGGGCCGTCCTGAAATAGCCGACGGTGAGGCCACACTCGCCCTGCTTCGCGGCTTGCAGTTCGAAGCCGGCCTGCAAAGGCGGCGCTGCTACTACCACCACGACTACGACTACTACGACTATACTACTACTACTACTACTACTACTACTACTACTACTACTGCTACTGCTACTGCTACTGCTACTGCTACTGCTACTGCTACTGCTACGGCTACGGCTACAGCTACGGCTACGGCTACTGCTACTATTACCAGGACTACCACTACCACTGCTACCACTACCACGACTACGACGACGACGACTACTGACGACGACTACCACTACGAGTACTACTACGACGACTGCTTCTGCTTCGATTTCAAGGGAACCCCGAAACCCCTGCAAAGGTCGGGCCAAAGAGGCACGTAAACACGAGGATCTCTCTTGCACACCCAAAAGTAGGAGCGTTGAAGCTAGGCTTAGGATTTTATGTGCGGGATTGTTGAGAAAACCCAGCCTTGTCGAAGATGGAGCCTTTCATCCCTTGCTGCCAGTCCCCCCCATATGCCTGGCAGGAAAGACGGGAGGTGCAGGTCACCCGGGAACACAGTTCCTGTTCATGGTTACCTTGCTATAGAATTAGAATCCAAACTGAGCCATGAACCGAAAAGAGGAAGTGCACTGACATGGATGCGCCACAGCAATATCTCCAATTCAGCTGCAGGACACCCTCACTGTCAACTGGCCTCAGCACTGACATCACCGGAAGTATTGCAGCAGGCTCTAGCTAGAGAACCTTCCGAACATGATACAAAACTCGCTTGAAATCCGTCTCCCTGCAGAGGACCTCATCATCTTCGTCAGATGCAACGGCAAAGAGACGACCTCGAACCCAGTTCAAGTTGGGGATCTTCTCTTAGGCTCACGACAAGTAATGCTGCGGCCATGCCTCACGGATGTGTGTTGCATTCTAGCGACGAACACGGTCTGAAAGCTTTGCTTGACCTCAAGACTCTCCGTTGTAGCTTGCTTTGAAGGCAATGTCACCCCGCCCTTGCAACAAGAAGTTTCGCCCGACCGAAAAACTGCTGCGAAAGAAATGCTTGCAGCAACGACGTTGCTCGTTTCTTGTCGGCAGCTTCTTGCCAACACAAAGTGACGACAAGTACGACGACTGGAGCAGAGATCCACCCATCAACAGCCAACGCAATCCTAACAACAAACACAATCACGAACACTACAACTGCGACCACAATCAAGCTACTCCATAGCCCGAGCCAGAAAAGGACTAGTCATAGATAGCAGCTGGTGGTGGTGCTGGTGGTGGTGGTGGTGGTGGTGGCGATGTGGTGGCGCTGATCGCAGCAGCAGCAACAGCGATAGCAGTAGAAGTAGCAGTAGCAGCAGCGGCAGCAGCAGCAGCAGCAGCAGCAGTACGTAGCAGCAGCAGTAGCGGTAGCAATAGTATAATGGTCGTCGTAGCAGTTGCTGTTGCTATTGTAGTAGTCGTGGTAGTGCTAGTGAAAGGAGTAGTAGCAGCAGTAGAGCAGTAGTAGTAATACTATTGGCAGTAGTACTGTGTGCCTGCAAACTAGAACTGTTATTTGACCAAGGTTGTCGAACAGTCTTGCAAGATTGGTCTCGGCGACCAGGTTGCCTTCTGGACCAAGATTGCGACCAAGATTGCCACGCAATCTTGCAATCTTGGTCTCCAAAAGATAAACTAGTCGGCGAGCAAGTGGGGCGGGGGGCAAGATTGCAAGCAATCTTTGCATCCTGGCTCGGCGAGCAAATGGAGCAGGGGCAAGATGACCAAGATTGCTTGGCAATCTTGCCCCCCACCCGAGAAAGATTGCAAGACCATCAAGATTTTGCAAAAAACTAGCCGTTCTAGTTTGCAGGCACAATAATGTAGTTGTAGTAGTAGTAGTAGTAGCAGCTGCAGCACTGCTTGCTGCTGTTACAGTTGCTGTCAGCAAAACCAGAGCTGCCGTTGCTTTCTGAGGCCTCCACCACCCGGCTTCAGAACTCTCCGGAGCTCACCCATCGCAGCCTGGCTTCCGATGTGTGAGGCTCTCAGGCCCTGGAGGGTTACCTGTCTCAGCTCTTACGGGTTAGGGTTTAGGGTTTAGGGGTTTAGGGGTTATCTTCTAAACCCTGAGCCAGAAGCGCAAACATTGAGCGCGGTAAACTATGGTATGCTCTGAAGAAGACCGAGACTCAGCCACTGGCGATTTGCGGCAGGCTTCGGCTTAGCCAGGCTGCATGGACCAATACTGTTGGTACTAAAAGGGCCTCAGGCCTAAATGATTAGACTCTTGCTTGAGGGGGTGACCCTAAACCCTCAACCCTTAAACCGTAGACTCTTGTTTAGGTGGCGGGGGGGGGGGGGTGGGGTAAATCTATAATTCTCACGGCGAGCGGTGAGAGATCTCCCTGGGAAGGCCTATGCCTATGCTTCTCTTGTGCTGACCGAAGTTGCTAAACTTTGAAATCCCCTTCGAGGACGGAAGATATGTAAAACCCGCCCACACTCACACCCCCCCCCCCCTTACATGGTCCCGCTGTCACGAAAGCTGCTATTGCCTGGACCTGCCTGGACGCTGCCTTTCGTGTACATGGGCATGACACCAGTTGAGTTTCAGCACTTGGCTTCGGTTTGGACTCTCCGTTCTTGAGAAAGGGCGGAAGCTGGCGGAATCGTCGCCCACATGCTGGACGAGAGTACACCTCGACATCATAAGAAAACCTCCCAATCCGCGATCAAGCTCCAAATGCTGCGAAGCTGCTGATACCAGATTTCAGCAACATTGCTGCGAAGTCATTCAACGCGCCAATCGCCGCCTCATGGAATGGATTGTCTGGCTCGTGGCACAGCCTGAAACCTCGACGGCCACGACAGCACCAACCAGGTGCTAGCACGCATGCACAGATGCACGCATGATGCATGCAGCATGCACGTAGCCCTTTCGGTCGGTGGGTGGGTGGGCTGGTGAGCGGCTGGTGAGTAGGTAGGTAGGCACGCAGGCAGGTAGGTTTGTGGAGGTGTAGGTCAGTGTAGGTGTACACACACGTGCCGACAAGACACGCACTCAGACATGCACATGCAGATAATGTACACAAAACAATGGCAATGTGTCAATGTGATTCAACAATCTGAGCCCTCCTTTCAACCGGGCTGTGATGCCAGATTTGTCCAGGCTGCCTCGACCACCTCATCTCGATGCGCAGTGGAGGCACTCATGCTTGCGGCCTTAGTCTGCTTACCGGAGCGAAAATCCGCAGAACTGACCTCTTAGGTCGTATACTTCAGTATGTCATAGAATGTTATAGCATATCATAGTACATTATAGTATATTGGTGCTTGGCCGCATCCCAGAGCCGGGAGAGCACTTCTCTCTCCCACACAGCAGAAGCCGTGGAGCGCAGCAAAAGCCCGCAAGAGGCGCCGAGACCGGCTAACAGCTAGCAGGAGGTATCCAAGAAGGGATTCAGGATGCAAGCCTTCCATGTTTGCTCCAATATCTGTCTTCGAGACTCTCCCGACTCATCATAATCGTATGTCACTTTAATATACTTTAATGATCCAGCTGAACACGTGTGTCACGGGACATCGGCTTGCTTGGAGGTCGCAGGAAAGTACGTCCAAGCGGCCTGGGTCACTGACTCACACCACGAACATGGCAAAGGGTGATGCCATTTTGCTTGCTGCGGCGATGCCGACGGTACTCGTGGTATATGCGAGTCTTTGTTGGATCCCAGGCAGGGCAACATCACAGCCAGATTCGTCCATCGTTCATTCCGTGCTGTTGCCCTGCCTGCAGGCACATCCGAGGTGGTTATGTATTGCACCACTGCGACATGTGATGCCGGTCGCCACTCTGCAGCACTCTGTTCCTATTAGTGGCCGCTGTTCCGATGAGTTGGGAGGCCGGCTTCACACGTCCGAGGGCTGGCTGCACAGGCTCCGCAGCCAAAAGAGCGTACCAGAGCCGGCGTCGTCAGCCTTGTCAGCCTCGCCCAGCCCTTTAAAATCAGGACTTGAGACGACTTTTTATCCATGAACTCGGTGAGATCCTCTCACTTCTAGCACAGCCCAAGAGTGCCTTTTTCGCAATTCTCTCTTGCGACAAAAATGGTGGCCTTCTCCGAAAGTTGGCACGAACACATCCTGTTCGGAGTAGAATGCATGATCAGCTCTTCTACAGCTGTGAACCAACCCGGGGCCCTCAGTCACAGCGAGGTCGCTGCGCGGGCTGTGCGGCAATTCAGATAACTGCAGACTCCACAGCAGATGGCCACCGGCACTGGATCTGAGCAACAATTATGCGAACCAGGTTTCTACAAAAGGACGATCCACCAAAACACTATCTGTGGGGAATGCGACCGGCCATGGCGCCTTGGAGTTGTGAGTAGGCATTGTCGACACTTCTCGGTGTAAGATGGCGAATCAGCTAAAAGTTTAAAAGCCTTAAGCCACCCCAACTCCATTGTCACCTTGACATGCGCAAGCACGGTCTTTAATCTGAAAAAGTTCGCCAAAGCTTGCGGGCGAAGCGCGGCGAAGCACAAAGGGTCTCACGGCTCACGGCGCCTTGAGGCGCGGTTCATGAGCGCACCGAATGCTGTGCCTGCCCGCCAGTAGTGGTGCTTCTCCCAAGTGCACGTCTTGCTGGTGAGTCCCAGCACAAACCACCGAGCTCTCCTTGCTGCGGCACCATCCCTCAGCCCTCGATGAATCTCTTCGAAACAGCACGAGGCTCTATGCTGCGATCTCCGATAGGTCCGTGGCCTCAACCGGCGTCGACGGAGGAAGAAGACCTGAGGACGATGTTGTATTAGTAGCAAACAGAACTGGTCGGACCTGTCCCCTGTCATTGAACGAAAACATTCAGCGAAGCTCTACCTGACAGGGTGCTAAAGCCTGAGATCGCAGCCTGCAGTACCTGCACTAGGCTGGATTGGAGACTTCGTGTGCAGCAAACGTGCATAGCGCGGTGCACTGATTTAATGCTTCGCCTGTCTGAGTTGAAACGCTGCATTCATGTTTGTATAACCAACGGAGGCATCCAGAGAACAAAGAACAACTCTACTTCAGAGAAGCACCTCGCTGCTTAAAGGTGTGCAGCAAAACAGCTGGCCGTGCTGCCAAGAGCTTGCCTAGTTGAGACGCCATGGCGGTCGGTGCCATGACGGCATCTGTCGGAGTACCTACAAGCAGAAGGCATGAAGGGATATGAAGGGCTGTTGGCCGGGTCTGCTGCAAGAGACCTTGCTTAGTGCTTACCGCTTCCCTACCTGCAGCTCATGAGCTCGAGTCCATGATACCAATCTTTGATTCCAGCGAAGATCCGTTTGCGCACCGTCGTCTTCCGCTCGCTTATTCCGGAGGGAGTAGAGCAGCCTTGTCCACAGCTGCGTCTGAAAGAGGCTCGAGACACATCTTGTCAAGACGGCGGCGAACAGATTAGATGATGAGAACATTTTTGTTGGCAACTGAATACTGCTCTGCAGCCGATATTCCTGCTTGGCCTAGATAGAAAGCTCCGTGCAAAGCTTTCAAAGCGAAAGGCATGTCCGAATGCCAAGTCACTCGAGCATGTCTGAAGACGGCAACTGGCGCCAGGGCCGATCCTGGCAGGCTGCAATGTGGTTTGCGAGACCAGGTTTCATGCTCTTGGATGAGCCGTACAGGATGGGGACACACTTTCAGGATCTGTGGCCGAGAGGTGCGCGGATTGCCAGATGCCATGGCCATGACGCTTGCGGGACGTCCCATAAGAAAACAGAAGTCCCATCTGCACCTCATAGTCGCGGCCCATGCTACTGGGCATCGAGCTCGAGCGGTGCGAAGAGGTACCTAACTTGCTCGCGGGAGCACGGCAGAAATTGCACGTTCAGCAAGGGATTCAATGCATCCCTGCGTTCACGTTTGGCAGCTACAGTCTCCAAAACGGTTCTTCGGGCTCAGCACGGCCTAGTCAAGTCAAGAGCTAAATATCGATTGGCGCATGTCAGATCCTCGCAAGGGCTGAACTGCACATTCTTGCGAGGTGCCATCGCAGTTAACGTCGTCATCCTCGTCATCGCTGTCCTGCCGAACACGTGCGGGCAGCGAAGATTTCAGGAACGACTCTTCAACGTGACTGAAAACGCTTAGGAAATCACAGCTGACCATGCATGTTCCGTAACGGGTGTAATTGCCAATCATCTGTCCACTGCAACAACAAGCCCACACCACTCCTCCACATGCAGGAACGAGTTCTTCACGAACAGGGTGCGAGAGTTGTCCGCATCTCGGATGCTACCCCAGCGAATTCCGAAAGGAAAAAGAGAATGCCGCACGCTGTGTCTAAAAGATCTCGAAGGTGCGAAGAGCTCGCGCAGCCACATTGAATTACGAAGCTCGAACACATGCTCCACACAAGCTGAGGCTCTATTTCGTCGGTGTCGAGACCTGAGACTGGTGCAAGGATCACCTACTTTGCATGACCAAACGTCACACTCTGCCTGAGCCTAGACTGACATTTAGTCACACAGCGTGCAGACTGACCGAGAGTCGGGGCTCACCTGTTGGCAGGTCGGAACAGGTGCACAATATGCTGAGCTCTTCACGCGAAAGTGTGATCTTGCACAGGCCTTGGCAACCACCCAGCCGCTCAGCCCTCATCCTGTCATAATTATACGACATGTCACCTGGCAACTGGCATGAGTGCATCTTAGCGCAGCACACCATCTGCAAAGACCGCTCGCCGACGGACTCCTCGTGGTAGAGTGTAGTTCAAGAGGAGCGCAAGGGCAGCGGCATGCACATGCCACTGCAGTACCCAGCCATCAGTAAGTAGTGATCATGTGAAGTCGGGCACGCACCTTCTTGCCTGAATTTGCCTGAAGTTGCCTGTGGCTCTCTATCCGCGGCGAATCGCCTGCTAATCCTGCTGGAAGGCTACAAGACCGGGTTGTGATTTTGCCGGCACGGCCCCGCTCCTGTGGGCCATGCATCAGACTCATGGCAGTCTCATAGCCACCTCCGGAAATAGAGAAACAGATCTTGAGCCTTCGTTCGCATGCTTGTACGGCTTGTACACACCGCTTCAAGGTAATGTGGTGGGGTCCATGTTCTGCAGACAAGAGAGGCGCACATGATGAGCTGTGGTACCGAGCAGATTGCTGCAATTGTAGATGTCCCACTAGCAAATGGGATCGTCATTGTCCGGGCGCTATGCTGTGGTCAGGCCAGAAGAAAGTGCATTTCAATGGAACCCGAATCGCCGAAGCAAGCTTCAACCTCTAGTGGAGAAGCTATGAAGCGATCTTATCTTTGATCTGGCACGGCAGAGCCCCTACAATCTGCCAACCTGCCGGTGCTGCATGGTTTGAAACCCAGCTGTCGAGATGTGTGGAGTTCAGAGTGGTTTGGTCGTGCTCTGCTTGCAGCTAAACTCCGACTTCAATGCGACTCCATCAGCACGGACTCTGCTGCCTGGGTAATTTGCGGCCAGAGAGTTGCAAGCCATGCCAGTGGCCATGCCCATCATCGGCTGCTGCGCACATGCCTCGTCACAGCTTTCAGGGTGTGTCTGCTATGTTCGGCCTTGCAGCGTCATTCATTTTGTTCTGAACTTAGTGTTCGTGTTCAGGATGTTGTGCGATGCACTTCAGATACGCAGGCTCACACAAGAGCTACTGTTGTGGAATTTGCTGATTGAGCGGCAAATCCAAAAGTCTCAGGCGTCTAGTATGCCCAGCCTGTGCCGGCCGAACGTCTGAGGCACTGCAGCGCACAGATACTGTGGCTCACTTTTAGGCAACCCTGTAGCTGGGCCTGAGGGCGCTGGAAATTGCAGGGACGAAAGGGAAAGAAGTTGCAGAAGATGCATGGATATGGGTAGTTCTCTAAATGAGGGTCCCTTTTAGGGGCCTCTGTTACAAGGGTTCCGCGCAATTTAGGGGAGCTAAACAGGGACCCGAATTTGGAGAACTACCCACATGATGCTTGTTGCCTTGAAGGTCTGCTGGCTAGGCTCGAGGCTCGGAGCCTTCAGCCTTCGAGAAACCGATCTCAAGAACCCCAAACCCTAAACCCAAGATGAACCCCAAACCCTAAACCCTAGATGTGGATCCCAGGAGCCGGGAGCCCGATTGAGCCCTGAATCAGAACAGTCTGGAAGAGCCCTCACAGGTGGCCTTGCCTGGTCTGGCATCAGAGGCATGAGCCCGACACCCCTTAGCGGAGCATGGAAGTCGGAAGGACGGTCGGGTCAGGATACACGGTCTTAAACGGCTCTATGCAGGACAAGCATGCTGCATATACTCAGCCAAAGACGTAGAGGCATCCATCCTCAGCCCTGGCAGCCGGGCTTGCACACTCGATGAAGCTGCACACTCTTGATCTGCTTTCAGGTTTGGTGCGGGTAACACAGCTTCCAGGGCTGGAGCACATTCTCAAGGCATCCGACCACGAATTGAAGTCAACCGTTTAACGATTATGGTACTAGCACAACCGCTAGTACTTCACATTGAGGATGCGACACCGAACTCTTCAACCACCGATCAAGCTCGACTGCCTGCATGTCCATCTTCAGGAGGCTGTGAGGGCGCTGCATTCCTGGGAAGCCAAGCTAGGCCAGGACCAAGCCGACATGCCTTTACGAGAACGACGGGCGTGCGTACTCGTGCAAATCCATGCACCTGCGCCTTTGCATTAACCTTGCATGTAGGTTCACGTCAACGTGCGTTGTGCTCACGCATAGGAATTCGTCATCTGATGCTCCGAATGCATCCTGATTATGTTTGGGTACGAGCAATTGGTTGATCCGTCAGTCTGTTGCTAGTACAAGCCAACGTGGGCTCAGGCTTGCCAGTTGCACCTGAGTCCGGATCGCACATTCATGAATCAATGGCCCTAAGAACATGCAGTTCGAGCATGAAATCGTTGGCCGTCGAGTGCTCAGAGACGTGTGGCTTTAAATGCATGGACATGTTTCTGACATGGACATCAGGGACCGTACTAATGTACGGGGGATTGCAAAACCCCGCCTGAAATTAAGCTTTCGGGCGTTGGCGTTGCGTGTCAGGCCGGCTCCAAACGAGGGATCGCACGCTGAACGAAACAGGATCTGGGCCGACGACTCCATCATCGAGATGCAATTCTCGATTTTGTGCCTGTCGGCTGTCAATGCCTTGGGGCGGCAGATCCGAGAAAACATGTGTCCGTCCGCAATAGATTCAATAGATATGTCTCAAGGGAATGCCGGTGGTCGGGTCGAAACATCCATGTGGCGCTTTCGCATCTCTCCGCAGGCCCGAGACTCTGGCAGCCATCATGCTCGACTCACTGATCGAGCAGAGAGGATGCCCCTGCGCATGAGACGCTCTTGTGCCAGCTACCGGTTAGCCAGAAGTATCACACGTTTGGCAATGGCCCAAAGGTTCAGCGCACGGCAGGTCAATTCCCAATACGGATCTCGCACACGCCTGCCATTACGTGGCAATACTACGACGATTTCGATTGTTGTCCTTGCCTTACATTCACTTCTGGGTGGATATAAGTTGTTCTGAGGAATTGCACCAGGTGTGTACAGCAGCTAGACAAAACTGTGCCAGCTGCAGCTACACGCAGTGTACTCTGTCCAGTCTTGACCTTAAGGCCATTTTCCTGATGCCTTGCTGCTTGCTGCACTAATGAAGGACAGCTCCATGGCCTCCTGCAGCGTGGGCCTGTTCAGGTTCTTGCTGCCATAGCGAATGGAACTCAGCTGCTGCCGCCGTGCCTGAAGCGGTGTGCACGGCCAGAACATCACGGAGTGCAAACGTTTAGGATCTTTCAGGCCTGAGGGAAGATGTCCTGCTGCATCATGTTGGCCATCATCGAGGCCTGTACTTAGCTGCTGAGCCGCGCCAAGTGACGCTTTTCGATTTGAAACTTTTCAGACACTTGCCGCGGCCGGATCCTGCTGCGAGTTCATCCCTGATGCAACATCGGCTGGCAGCGGCGGCGCCTGCTGGACCACTCGACCGCAGTACAACCAGAACTGGAATAGCACCATGATGCAGTGGACCATCAGGTGTGTTTGCAACAATGGCAGCGAATGGAGATCTGAACCAAGCCTACGACCTGCGAGTTAGCCCGTCCCGGCTCCTGAGGAAGATCTGCACCAGCCTGGAAGGCCACGTTGAGACATATAGCTGTGCCACAGGCAACTTTCCCCGAAATCGGATCCTCCAATCACTGTCAAGGAGCCGCCACCGACGTCAGGGAGTTCGCAAGGCCCGTGAGATTTGCCGGAAGGCTCGTCGCCACGCTGGCCTGACGCAAATCTGATAGACCCGTCGAAGCAGTGGTTCCTGGCCTGTTGGTTTTGCTCAAAGCATTAGGTGAGGTGAAGAGTCTCAGAGTCTGGTTAGGCTTGAATGCCTCTTTGCTCTATGAGCACTACGATTCAGGAGAATCATCCAGCACTATGGGAAGTTAGTGATGGCCCAGGCAGAAAAGCCTGGCAATTAAGCAACGCAAACTCTTTGCAACCTAAGCTGGGTTCTCTTCCAAATCGCACTGATCACATTGCAGTTCGGCACCCGTGCTGCCTGCCGCAACTCGAAGTCTCTCGCTTCCTTAGTCTTACATTCAAGATACGGCACCTGCCACGACGTCAGATTTGTTTGCCTACCCCTACTGCGGCATGCTTAGTGCTTTGCATTCCTCTGTTGGCACGAACAATGGTGCAACGTGAAGTTTTGCAGGCAGTCAGGAGTCAGAGGCCCAGACAACAGATGGTGGGACGGAGATGCTGACAGGATTGTCCAAAGACGCTGGCCCGACACGAGGTCCTATTGGCCCGGGGTCCTGCAAACTTCAGGCTACTTCCGACTCATGCATCGGGTTTCGAGTGAGAAAGTCTCTTGCACATCGCACGCAGCTTAAGATTCTTGGTGCGTCCCGAACGAGCACTTTCTAGCTGCACTGGGGTCGTTTCACCTTGCATGGGCGCCTTGCCTGCCTTCCCTCTGGGTGCTCGTTCACCATGCAAGGCCTGTGGTTTAAAGAGTAGTATAAGAGTGATGTTTCTGCTTGAATGCCTCCTTGCGCCATGAGCACCACGATTCAGGAGAGTTATCCAGCCCTATGGTTATGCCCCGAGGCAGAAAAGCCTGGCAATTAAGCAACGCAAACTCTTTGCAACCTAAGCTGGGTTCTCTTCCAAATCGTACTGATCACTTTGCAGTTCGGCACCCATGCTGCCTGCTGCAATTCGGAGTCTTTCGCTTCCTTAGTCTTACTTTCGATTCAAAATACAACACCTGTGACGGTACACAAAATGTATTCTGTTGGCCTGTTGGCACGAACAATGGTGCAACGTGAAGTTTTGCAGGCAGTCAGGAGTCAGAGGCCCAGACAACAGATGGTGGGACGGAGATGCTGACAGGATTGTCCAAAGACACTGGCCCGACAGCAGGAGGACCTATTGGCCCGGGGTCCTGCAAACTTCAGGCTACTTCCGACTCATGCATCGGGTTTCGAGTGAGAAAGTCTCTTGCACATCGCACGCAGCTTAAGATTTTTGGTGCGTCCCGAACGAGCACTTTCTAGCTGCACTGGGGTCGTTTACCTTGTGTGGGCGCCTTGCCTGTCTACCCTCTCGGTGCTCGCTCACCATGCAAGGCCTGTGGTTTAAAGAGTATAAGAGTGACGTTTCTACTTGAATGCCTCCTTGCGCCATGAGCACCACGATTCAGGAGAATCATCCAGCACTATGGGAAGCTAGTAATGGCCCAGGCAGAAAAGCCTGGCAATTAAGCAACGCAAACTCTTTGCAACCTAAGCTGGGTTCTCTTCCAAATCGCACTGATCACTTTGCAGTTCGGCACCCATGCTGCCTGCCGCAATTCGGAGTCTCTCGCTTCCTTAGTCTTACTTTCGATGGTACACAAAATGTATTCTGTTGGCCTGTTGGCACGAACATGGTGCAGGGTGAAGTTTCGCAGGCAGTCAGCAGTCAGAGGCCCAGACAGCAGATGGTGGGACGGAGATGCTGACAGGATTGTCCAAAGACGCTGGCCCGACAGCACGAGGTCCTATTNNTTGCACATCGCACGCAGCTTAAGATTCTTGGTGCGTCCCGAACGAGCACTTTCTAGCTGCACTGGGGTCGTTTCACCTTGCATGGGCGCCTTGCCTGCCTTCCCTCTGGGTGCTCGTTCACCATGCAAGGCCTGTGGTTTAAAGAGTAGTATAAGAGTGATGTTTCTGCTTGAATGCCTCCTTGCGCCATGAGCACCACGATTCAGGAGAATCATCCAGCACTATGGGAAGCTAGTGATGGCCCAGGCAGAAAAGCCTGGCAATTAAGCAACGCAAACTCTTTGCAACCTAAGCTGGGTTCTCTTCCAAATCGCACTGATCACTTTGCAGTTCGGCACCCGTGCTGCCTGCCGCAATTCGAAGTCTCTCGCGTCCTTAGTCTTACTTTCGATTCAAAATACAACACCTGCCACGGTACGGAAAATGTATTCTGTTGACACGAACATGGTGCAATGTGAAGCTTTGTATGCAGTCAACAGTCAGAGGCCCAGACAGCAGATGGTCGGACGGAGATGCTGACAGGATTGTCCAAAGACACTGGCCCGACAGCACGAGGTCCTATT
>CAJNJA010018708.1:0-10487 GCA_905231915.1 Symbiodinium necroappetens | reverse complement strand
CTACTACTACAACGGCTACTGCTACTGCTACTGCTACTGCTACTGCTACTGCTACTGCTTCTGCTACTGCTACTGCTACTGCTACTGCTACTGCTACTGCTACTGCTACTGCTACTACTACTGCTGCTGCTGCTTCCGCTGCTGCTGCTGCTGCTGCTGCTCCTACTGCTATTGCTACTGCTTCTACTACTGCTGCTGCTGCTGCTGCTACTGCTACAGCCTGCTACCACCACCCACTTCTAGTGCTTCCATCACCACCCAAACCCTCGCAATTCCTACTTCTGTGCCGCTGCTACTTCTATTATTACCACGCTTACACTTCGTCGGATGGGATTTCTGAAAGTATGCCGCGCCCCAGCAGTCAGTTTTTGTGGAGCATCCAGATCTTCACAAAGCTGGCACGGATGCCTTCTGTCAATAACAGCGAGGTAAATTTGCCTGGACTCTCTGGGCCATACTCAGCTTGGTCTACATGCTTCGAAGACATGAAGAAAGTCGCATCTCGTCCTCCACAAATTCCTTTCGCTGCAACACTGCATGTTCTGCGAGATGTCGGTAGTGCCTCAACACTGTGTTAAAGAGCAGGTGTTGCACTGCTACACCACCCTCTAGCGTCAGCATGTTTGTACATCATATGACCTCAGGTGAAGTCAGTGTCGCCGGGGTGCAGGCTGGAGCATGATGTGCGTGTGGGGCAAGCGGACAGAAGAACCGTTTGGACAGTGCAGAACATTTCAGATGCTCACATTCATGGCGCGGTTCTGCGAAGGGCACCACGACTGGCATCCCAATAGGGCGTGCAGCCGCTTGTCTGCATGCCACACACTTGGTTGCCGCTTGTTGTTTTCACTGTCTTAGCTGAGATCTGTGCGGATTATGTCTCAAGACAGCAACGATGTCAAAAACCGCTGTGCTTAGAGTCGCAGATGCTTACAGCTTCAGGCGGATCATCCTCAGGGAGCTGGCAAGCCATAGGCCGGGAGTGACATGGCATCCTCTTCAGATGAAACACTGCGGCAATTCCGCACCCTGGGCCAAAGTAAGCGGAGGACGGGCCAGTGTCAGTGCACGTGGATGTTTTCGAATACCTGCTGGCCATGTAATTGTTCCAATCGTCCGGCACGCCAGCTCCTGTGCCTGCCTGACCGAGTATTTGAGTATTCTCTGGCTAAGCCAAAGGCCAGCGAGCTGAGCCGACTTGCCTTCACGGCCGCCATGCGCTGCTGCCATGTTACAGACTGTCGCCCTAAACCCCAAACTGACCTGATGTGCTCTGAGAACTTTGCAGCCTCGCAGCCTCGCTTGCAAGGCAAGTGCCCTACAAGGAGGCGCCAAGTCCTAGCCCGACATGTCGGGACTGGTCGTGATGTAAGGGACGACCCGGACCTGCCAGACGTAGAGCGCCATTACATGCGTAGTTCTCTAGACCTAGCAAGGCTTCCAGCCAAAAGATGGTGGCATGCAATCCCGTGTCGCTTGCTACTTGACACGACTTGGGCAAGAGAGTGACTCATCAACACGTGATGTCATGCCTCAACACGGGCGGCCGCTTTTGCTTGGCCCCGCAAAGTTTGAGGTGACGAATGGTCAATAGATTCAGCAGTCGTGCAATGCCCGAGATTCCAAACTCACAGTACCCCCGCACTCCAGATTCAGGATTCGTGTGATTCATGTGTGCGCATGTTCGCCAGCTCGAACACGAGATTGACAAAGAGTGCTTCAGAGGGGGGGTATCTTGATTGATCCTAACCTATCCGAGCAGCACCTTACACAACCTTGACAAGCCTTGTCATGCTTCAACATGGAGCCGCCTCCAGCCTTTCAGAAAAGGGGCCGCTCGTGCCGCACAGGTGAAGTCCAGGGATGGCCATGTCATTATTATTTTTTATTATTATATCATTATTATTATGATTATTATTTGATCATATTTACAAGATGTAGGCCATCCCTGGACTCACTGGAACACAGTTGTGGCACAAAGTCTCCCAGTGACTCGCGCAGGTGTCCCTCCCCGAGTCCCAGGTGTACAAGTTCGTCCTGTCCAGGTGGCACAGGCGCCGTTGCCTAAATCCGGGTCAGAGATGCTGCTGCCTCCCGGGAGGTAACTATAAGTTTGGGGACAGGTGCCATTTCGGCAATCAGCGAGAATGATCCAAATGTGCGAAGGAACGGTTCGTGGTTTGAGTCCGCAGGCTCACCCGCTGCAATTCGGGTTAGGACTGGTAGTTGTACGAGTTTTGAGGTGAACTTGACACAGACAGCAGCCTCACAAAAAGACATGGTAGTTGTGTGTAGTGGATAAACAGTGGTGATGGCGGTGGCGGTGCTGTTGCTGTCGTCGTCAACGTCGAAGTCGTAGCGGTGGCATCCATAGCAGCAGTTAGTAATAGCAACAACGGGGCCAGCAGGACTGACAATGAAGATGAAAGCTGTTCATTCCCAGGTCTGCTGCATGCACATCATAGTACAAATTCAAGGCTCTCACGGCAGAAGCATTAGACCGATGGGTACGGCAATGTCTCCTGCTCGCAGCCAAGGTTCCCAGGGCGCAGCCCCTGTCAGTGCCTCCAGGGACTCTCATCTCGCGGAAGTAAGAGATAGGATGAAGGATGTAGGCTTGCAGGAACTCCAGGCTGTTTCCACGAGCGAGGTTCCTGAAGATTTTGTCTTCGACTTGGGAGCTCTCTCTCTCTCTCTCTCTCTCTTTCTCGCTCTCTGTCTCTCTCTGTCTGTCTCTCTCTCTCTCTCTCTCTCACACACACAAATACACCTCACTATCTCCGGGTCCCACAGAGCCTCATCCATCATCATCTCGCCAGAGAGTTGAGTGTTTTGATGTCACGGAGCAGTTGCAGCAGCTGCTGTTGATGTTGATCTTTTGTGTCAGTTGCTGAAGCCTTAGAGATATCTCCGAGAATCGCCCTGGGTGCGGTTTTCAAGGAAGAAATGCAAACAAGTAACTCGTTCTTTTGCAGAACTAGCACCTCGCAAATGTGCTGCATCGATGCACATTTGCTACATCCCTGCTCCCTGCATAGTTACTGCCATGTGTAGCCAGCTACCTGTGAGGTGGTGCAGCAGTCTTGATTCATTGCATCTGCTCCCACTCTATTTAATCACACCTGGCTGACGTCAGTGGTGGTACAATTTACGCATTTCGTGTTTAGCCCGTCTTCTCATTGTCAGAAGCACGTCGCATTCTGGGATGTCTCGCGGCAATCAAGGACCGCCGCCGCCGCCACGCGTCCAAGGCCATTCGCTTTCCCACCTCCGCGGCTTCCAGTCGCTAGGATGCAGCCGAATCTGCAAAGAGAGTACCGTAAAAATGAATCAGGCTCCTCTTTACAGCTCCACCCGAAACCCCAACCCTAAGCCCAAACAGAACCTAAAAACGGAATCCCAATCCAACAAAAAAGGAGCCAACCACCAACACCTTGAAAAACATGTTTTTTCTACGAAGGGCCTCGAGGGGAGAGCAGCCGAGGTGCCGGACTCTCTTCGTCAGGCGGTGCAGCCTGTTCCAGGCCTCCTGGGTCGACTCGCACTGCAGGAATTCATGTTGGGGGTGTATTGGGGTGTCACTCGAAGTTGCGACATGGACTGATTACATGACAGGTTTTGCTATCTGCCAGAATGTCTCGGCATACTATGGGTATTTGGTAGAACTCAACAGAGCACAAACCCGACGTCTCCGTCGCTCAGGTCGCAATGAAATCTGCAAATTCGGTTCATCATGCGAGCGTGCCGGCTGCTGGCCAGGTGCTTACAAATTACATGCGAACCAATGTTGGGGCAAGGCGTGATGCATGCGACAGTGTGAACCACAACATAGAGCAGCTAATACAGTAGCCGTCGCACGGAGACTGGAATACTATGGAATACTAGTATCATCATCATTGTCTTGTTCGCCAGAATCGTCTGCATGGTCAAAACAGCCGTCGCAACGAAACTCATCGTGTTCAGTCAAGACTGCATGATCCATTAATGAAGAACAGTTATCATGGCGGTACCGATGATAACGTCCTAGGCGCAGCTGCACTCGTGAAAGTAGTACTGGTGGTGGTGGTAGTAGTAGTAGTAGTAGTAGCAGTAGCAGCAGCAGCAGCAGCAGCAGCAGGAGCAGTAGTAGTAGTAGTAGTAGCAGCAGTAGTAGTAGGAGGAGGAGTAGGAGTAGAAGTAGGAGTAGGAGTAGCAGCAGCAGCAGCGCGGCAGCGGCAGCAGTAGGAGTGGCAAGTACCAGTAGCAGTAGTCGTCGTCGTCGTGGTGGTGTTGTAGTAGCGGTACTTACAATAGGGTCGTTCGCTGTGATTGATTCAAGGTATTTGCACCCGTTCGGCCGTGCCATCGACCTCAATCCCTTGAAAGCCATGTGCAGCTCGGCGTGCCAATCAATCCTGTACTGTATTTTTTGTGCCAGGGTCGATCGGTCGAGGCCGCATGACAGCGTGTGGCAAAAGGCAATTGCTACGAGCTTGATTGTGCACCGAGGTCATTGGGGTGCTGCTTGCGATAAGGTTGACTGCTGGCGAATCCATCCGCCGGAGCCTGGTGTAAACATGAGCGCGTGTTCTTAGCAATTCCGACATGGCAGCAATGATTGAAGCCTTGTCTGCCGCGAGGAGCGAGACGACTTTGCGTACTTCTCAGCTTCGACAGATTTGCAGACCTTCAGATATCTTCAGTTCTGTCCTTAGCAGGTTAGTCGGCAATGATCGGCAATGGCCAGGTCACACCGCCGCAAGACTTCTGCTTGTACCTCGATGAGATTCCCATGGTGCGCCCTGACGTGGCTGCCTTGCCAACGGACAAGGAGGCCGGACAGAAGTATGCGTCTGTGACCACGTAATCGACGTGTATTCAATGAGGGCACCTTCTGCCGCAGATAGAGCCACGAAAACTGTGAATTCTCTGACCGCTTCAAAGGTCTTTATCGATCCTTTGCCTTTCGAGAAGGGCACCGAAGAGTTGGGACAATTTCTGGCAGCTTTTGGCGAGGTCGAAGAAGTGCCTTGGCTGCAAGGGATGTGGCGGCCTCTTGAGTTCATAGTTGTTGCAGCTTCCTGGTACTTGTGCGACTCATAGCCTGACCGTGATTGCACCCCGTGTTCGGCCGAATGTAGGTGCAACTGCCCTGTGCTGTTGACGCGGCCTGCAACCTGCAGTGTATCGTTAAACGGAAGGCCTAAACTCGGGTGAGAGCGGCTCAGAGCGGTAGTTGATGCAAAAGTGCTCCCAATGTCCTTCTCTGTGCACGTACCGTGACGCGGAGAGTGACAAGAATGCCAGCAGACATCGAAGTCTAGCAGCTCAAGAAGACCATGTCGCAAAAGGCAAGATTTGGCCTTGTGCTAAGCAGGGACTCCATCACTTAAAAGAGCTCAACTCTTTGAGATTGAGCACCGTTGCGTTGATCAGTGCTGCCATCACTGCCTGCGGAACTGCTGGAGGAGACCGGAAATGGTCTGCTGCACGTGAGTTGCTGTCGGATGCAAGACAAGCTTTTGTTCGTTGCAACATCATCGTGACAAATGCCGCAATATCATGTTTTGAAGGTTGCCAGGCTTGGCAACAGTCCATTTCCATGTTGGCTTCTGCACAGGCGGAGGACCTGCGCCCTGATACCATTACATACAACACAGCCATCCGGATCGCCCAGCATAAGACTTGGCCCTGGTCACAGGCGTGTTTCTTGCTATGCGACCTGAGAGAGCGAGAGCTTAAGGGCGACTTGATCTCGCGCAACACTGCCCTTACCGTTTGCAGAGGGGCTTGGCAAGAGGCACTGGTGATACATGCTGAGATACAACACTACGGGCTGGAAGCAGATGTTGTTACCTGTGCTGCCACTATCAGTCTTTGCGAAGGGTTGAGGTGGACGCTAGGTCTTTCTCTTGTGAAGTGCCTGGTTCTGAAGCAAATACGCGGGAACACTGTTGTTTACAACAGCGCTATGACGTCTACCCAGAGAGCAGAAGATCCAGGCCATGCGCTTGGCTTGTTCGAATCGCTTCGACCTCAAACTCTCCGTCCAAGCCTGGTTTCCTGCAACGCCGTATTAAGTGCCTTCGAGAAATCTCAGAGCAAGTGGAAGCAATCTCTGGCTTTCTTGCGGAATTGTCTCCGAACAAGTTTCCGTCTCGATGTCATTTCCTGCAACTCTGTGATATCTGCGGTTGAAAAGTCCGGACGATGGCAAGAGGCCTTCTGTGTCTTCAACACCATGGATGCCGTGGATATTGGACACGATGTAGTGTCATGTAGTGCCGTGATATCTGCATGTGAAAAACCCAATATCTGGCAGAGCGCGCTGCGCTTTTTGGCGAAGATTGAGGGAAGCAGCCTGGAGGCTCACACTATCAGCTTCAATGCTACAATATCTGCATGTGGGAGCCAAGAGTGGCAGCAAGCTTTGTTGCTTCTTCGAAGCATGCACCACAAGAGCCTTCAAGTTACTGTTGCCAGCCTGAATACTGCGATCAGTGCATGCGACAAGGGGGCAAACTGGAAGCAAGCTTTAGCTCTCTTGGCTTGGCTCTACGAGATTGGAGTGAAACCGGACGCCATCACCTACAATGCCGCAGCCAGCACCTGTGAAAAGTGTTCCAGGTGGATCGCTGCACTGCAGCTTTGCAAGGCCCTCCCAAAGGTCCAGATCCCACCAACTACGATTACTTTCAATACGGCAATGGCTGCCTGTGGCAAGGCCGGGCATTTGCGCCTGTGTCTTCAGCTTCTCGCGGATCTAGTGCTCGAGCGTTTAGAGGCCGACGTCGTGACTTACAGCACGGCCATCAGTGCATGCGACCCGCAGGACTGGCAGACAGCTTTGTCTTTGCTGGGACAGATGGAGCACACTGGATTGGAGATAAACTTGATGTGTTATTCTGCTGCTTTGCAGGCCTGCGGACGCAGCACGCAATGGCAGCGAGGGCTGATTTTGTACTCGAGGTTTGAACGATCACAATCAGTCTCGCGGTTTGATGTGGTACCTATTAGCGCAGTTCTCGAGAGTCTTGAGTCATCACGTCAGCAGCTACTGCTAGTTCAGCTGCTGCCGCGTGTGGAAATGATGTGCTATCAGGGGATGCAGTGAGACACGTCGAAAAAAGCCTGGCTGACATGTCAAGGGGGCATTATGAAGTAGCAGTCAGAAGTTTGGTGTTTTAATCACCTAGTTTCCTCGCATGACTCAATGACCAGTGGACATCGTGCCGTCTCCTGTAGCTGAAGCCTGGGGCGTATCGTTGTACAGAACCACACTGACATCCTTGCAGCTTTACGAATTCGGCAGGCCGCCGTAGCTCAAGCAGTGGCAGGATCTTGGCGCAGCCGGTCGCGACATGTGATTTCTGAGTGCTGAGCTCTCCGACACCTACTTACCACCGGAATGCAGCAAGACCCTTCAGCCAGGCTGAAGCGATGTTGCAAGATGATATCTGCGTGCCGCACCGGGGAGCAGTGGCAGACGGCCCTTTGCCACATCACCAGCTTGAAAAACGAAGCGCTGAGCGTCAATTCCTTCCTCATGAATGCGGCAATTGCTTCCTGCCTGAAATGTCGCCAATGGAAGCAAGCTGGCTGGCTGTTTGCTGGCATGGTGCCAAATGGGATTCAGCCAGATGTCATCACCTACAACACAGCCTTGAGTATGTGCAGCGACGATCGATGGCAGGGTGGCATTGAGCTTTTACAGGACATGAAGGCCGCAGCATTGCAGCAGGACCGTTTCTCTTTTAACACAGCTCTGAACAGCTGCGAGAAAATCGCTTCGTGGCGGGTAGCTCGAGATCTCCTCAAAGCATCGGGCGATCTCGGTGTCTCTTCAGATACCATCACCGTCAACTCCATCCTCAACGTTTGTGCTGGTTGGAGTCACTGGGAAACTGCGTCTTCGGCCCTGTCTCAAATGCAACGCAGGAGCCTGCAGGCGGACGTCATTTCACACAGCTCGGCTTTGGCTGCTTGTTCCGGCAGGTGGGTGCAGGCGGGCGTTTTGCTCGGCCGGGTCCGGCATGCATATATTCGGACGAACGTGCTGACCTTGAACACTGTCATCAACTGCCTAGAAGGAGACCCAATGTCTGAGCCCGCAGATAAAATGGCGGGGTGGTCATGGGCTTTAGACATTTTCGCCACGATGCAATTGCAACGAGATGTCATTACATACAACTCGTGCATCACTGCGGCCAGACCGTCCAATCGCTGGCAGTTGGCAAACTTTCTGTTTCGGCATGCGTTGCAAAACGGCTTGAGGCCAAATGTTCGGACTCACAATGTCGTACTCGCCACCTGCGCTGCCGACGGGATTTGGCGAATCGGTATTTGCACATTGGGCCACATGCACTCCGACGGTGTTCAACCCGATGTGATCACACAGTCTTCAGTCCACAACGCATTAGCACAATCGCTCCAATGGCTTCATGCCACATGTATCTTGCTGGAAACACCAGCTCGGCAGAGCAACCTGGTTCTCTATGGTGCAGCTGTGAGCTCCTGCTCAGGCGAAGGGCGATGGAGGATTGCTGTGACAGTTACAGCTGCGATGCTGAGACGGGCCCTACTTCCCAATGCTGTCATCTGCAACTCCCTCATCAGTGCATGTGAAAAGAGCTGCTGCTGGGTTCAAGCGATTGCTTCGATGAACATCATGTCTGACAGCTACGTGAGAGGCTTGACGGTCGGGCTGGCTTTGGGACCTTCAGTAGTTTCACTTTCAGTGCGACAAACAGAAAAGGCACACACTGTTGTACTGGAGGTTGAGACGGGAATAAGGAACTAGCAGAAGAGGAGCAAGGCTTATTCTTGCATATGGGGGCCGGGCCAAGTCAGGGAAACAGAGCAAGTAAAGGACGTGCTTCAGAGAGTGGGTAGGCTTTGACATGGTTACTGCTGCTAGCTGCTGCTACTACTACTACTACTACTACGACGACGACGACGACTACACCTTCTACAAAAACTACACCTACTACTTACTACCTACTAATGCTACTGCCACAATATTATATCACCGCCGCTACTGCTGCTGCTGGAGTGTTGCCAAGAGCGTTGTTGATGTCGTTGCTACTGAGACAAGTTGTTGCCAGTATTAGGTATTGTTCGTTTTTCCATCACTACTATTCCAAAAATCTGGGTGGTTTCTGCAAACCCCCTTCCAGGGCAGCTTGCGGACTTCACCATCACCTGCAATGCCACCATCAGTGCATGCGAGAAGAGCTCGCAATGGCTTTCGGTGGTTTCTCTGCTTCGGAGACTACGAAGCCGAGGTCTCCAAGCGACAGTCACTGCAGAGAACGCACCCTGGTAGAGTATAGTGGAGTAGAGAGTAACCCTTAACCTTCTGGAGGTACTAGGTTCTACATTTCCTTTGTGATGACCCCAAAGCTGACCTTCAGTTCCCCCTGGGAAACTGGACAAGTAAGGCGCTCATGAATGCCTGTGGGAGCCAAGAGCGATGGAAGGAGTCTCTTCAAGCCCTGCGCCGAATGCACGACTGCCACATGCAACCCAACCTCACTACATTTAATGCCGTTCTCAATGCGCGCGAGAGGGGTCGTATCTGGAAGGATGCTGTGCAGCTTGTGGCCAAGCTGATGGAGCAGAGGGTTGTTCCTGGAATTTTGACAGGGTGCGCCGCTGTAGCTGCAGCTGGAAGATCTACTAAGTGGCAGCTGGCTTTGGCTTTTCTGCCCCGATTTCAAGCAGATCTGGTAGCACATTCATCAGCGATGAATGCATGTTTAAGCGCGCAGCGCTGCCAGCCAGTTTTCGTGCTACTGCAGGAGCTGCGCGATGGCAGTGTGAAGACAGACACTGTGATCTGCAACTCTGTGATGGCCGCGTGTGTCATTTCGAGGCGGCCAAAACAAGCAGCCTCCATTCTTTATGATGTGCAGTGTCAGGGCCTGGAATTAATGGCATCTCTGAGCTAGCAGACTGCTTTAGCTTCCCGTGATACGGAAGACGATTCAGAATTTGCACGACGTGACAACAGGGTTTGTACCTGGTGTGGTGCGGCCATGCCAGATTGGTACCGTGTCATCTCATGCTTTGCATTGGTCTGGCTGACGAAGGGCGGGTGATCAAAAACGAGCGTCCGACCTGTAAGCCGCTTCTACCTGGTAGCACAGGGCCATACCACGTCGGAATTCAGAAGCTGTGGCAAAGCCTGCCTGATGGTGGGTGGGGTACTCAAGAAGATGATGATGATCCTACTCCTCATAAGGCTTCTGCTTCTACCCAAATGTACTGCTACTGCTGCAGCTACTGCTGCTACTACTACTACTACTACAACTACTTCTACTACTACTACTACTACTACTACTACTTTCTACTACTTACTACTACCTACTTCTATTTACTACTACTTACTACTACTTACTACTACTTACTACTACTTACTACTACTTGCTACTACTTACTACTATTTACTACTACTTACTACTACTACTACTACTACTACTACTACTTCTGCTACTACTTCTACTACT
>CAJNJA010018707.1:0-10487 GCA_905231915.1 Symbiodinium necroappetens | reverse complement strand
GTGCGCCACAGGGGCCTCCCCAGCACTGCTGTGTCCGTCGGCCTTCTTACCCTTCGTGTACCCACCCTAACTCTGCCGCCCAGGTCATTTCGTCATTCTTCGCCTACGATGATTACTGATGCCTCAACTCTGAAGCTTAAGTTTCACACTGGCCTACTCGTTTTACTGCCTCATGAAACGTTATAATGCCCAGTCCCTGCAGCCTCGCAGGTTTGTCAGCCCACTGATGCTTTGCCATCTCACGTGTTTTCCGGCCTCGGAAGATTGCCTTTGGTTCGCTTCCGAGCCGAGTTAATGGCTCGGACCTAGGCCCCTCCGGCTAGCCCCGAGCCTACTCAGAAGCAATACGGTCAAAAATAGCAGCTGCGAGTATGTCAAGTGCTAGAGCAGTGCAGGCCTAAGAGAATCTGGCAGATCAGCACATCAAGACTCATGGCCGATAGGTCGACAGCAGTACGGAGTCAGGGGGGACGCCGCAGTGGTGTCGACGTTCTGAGATCTCCGTTGCTGTTGGATGAGTTGGATGTTATTGCCGGTACACAAGATGCAGTTTTGCATCTTTCAACAGGATAGACAATGTGTGTATGTATATATATATATAAAGTCTTTTATCAAATTCTATGAACAGGAGGCTCTGGCGAGGTAGACTCTCCCACCCGCTTTGGTTCCAGAAGCATGCGGGTCAATTTGAAGTTGCCTCTTGAATTGATTTTATTCCTGGCTACGTGCAGCCTGGCCTGCTGGCGGATGCTGAGCAAGTGCCCGCGAGCAGAAGGACCACCGCCATGCCATTGCCGTGCCACGGCCCTTGGCGGCCGGTCGCGAGCGCCTTGGGCGATTTCCTCCACACTTCAATGTTTACAGCTTTGACTCGCTTCGATGCGGCACTTCTTGCCTCCACTGTCATGGGTCCCTTTTGCTTGGTCTTGCAAGTCGGCTGCCAGCCTGCTGGCTAGGCTCTTGCTGCCTACGGTTGCACGCTGAGAACGGCATTCCCATGACATGATGGGCAAAGGGCAAAATTGCTTGTCCCCAAGACGCCGGTCACGGCGCTCGCATGCGATGCCATTTCAAGCAGCGGAGTAAGGCGCTGGCACGCTTGATCGCCCTCCGTGGCGAACAAAGCTCAGCGACATCTTGAGGCAATTCGTGACGAGCAGATTCCATCGCATCAACCACGTACTATGCGGCCTGCTCGCTTACCGGTCGCTCTGCGCAAGATTGACGATGCTGCACCACTCACGTTGTTCACAGCCATTACCCAAAGATGGTCATATTCATGCAGGAATGTCGGCACGAGCAGTGCAAGACCTGTCATAAATGGTGCGCGGCGCGGCGTGCGCACGCTTGCTTGCGAGCCTTGAGCTGGTTCTGAGGTCGCAGGGCACGGAGTCAGCTGTGACGGTCAGCCTCGGGGCAGCGGTGCGTCCGGCAGGCCTAAGAGAGCTGAGAGGCAGTGGCCAGCAGCAGCGTCATGTGAAGAGCCATAACGCGCGGTGGCTGGGTGCAGGGAACGCAGAAGGCAGCTAGCACGTGGAGCAACGCCTCTAAATCTTGGACAAGCGGGATGCGCTGCAGGAGGTCGTTTGCCGCGGTTTTTTGCTGTTGGACGTACGCGTCGCTTCGGCCTTTCACGAGGCGTGCGCTACGTGACTTCTTTTCTTTTAGTCATCGTAGTGTTTTCTATTTCTGTTGCATGCTTGCATGTTGCCAACAGCCGTTCTTGTAGCATTGTGGCTTTCAAGCATGCATGCGCACTTTTTCGCAAAACATGCATGCCACACACTCCCAGCCGCTTTGCTTGTCAGCTACTTCAGCCTCACTGCAAGCATCTTGCAACACCACGGGGGGGCTAGGATAGCAGCCTCGCATGGTCGTTGCGTGTGCCTGCCTGCTCCTCTTGGGGTACAGCCGCATGCTTTCCCTAAGGAGTCCTGCCCCCCCCCCCCCTTAAACCGCTCAGCTTGCGCACACGTACGGCTTCATCTTTGCTCGCAGCCGCCTCAGCCGCCTGCTCTTGCCGTTCGCAGCTCCTAGCTAGACAGCCAGCGCCGCCCGCATTCTCTTTGCGCATTTTAGGTCTTGTTCTAGCTTTGCGCTCAAAGTGCCCGCCTGGCTTCAACCTCCTGCCTCCGGCCCTTGCCCGCATGCAGCCCCTAAGCCTCCAGCCTGCCCTCACAGGTACCACGATGACTTCTGCGGGGGCCTCTGGCAACGATGGCCCGCCTGGCTCTGTTGCTTCTGCCGCCTGCACGTTCAGACTGACAGCCGCCTGCATGTCTTTTTGTGTGCCTGCATGGGATTTTTCATGAGCTCCTGCCTGCTTGCTGCCCGCAGTTTGAGTCAAAGCCAGTGGCTACTTTGCCCGCGGTAAGCTCTGCGCTGCCCGGCCCCTCCTGCATGCCTTCGGCACCGCACACACTCACACACACACAGTATGCACTGCACTTCCTAGGCCTAGGCTAATTTCCTGCCCCGCCCTGCTGCCTTATAGCCACATCTAGCCTGGCACTTAGGCACTCACGCATCTACTCGCGCCTTCACAGATCTCTCTTGCCGCCCCGCCCTGCCTCTGCACCTTGCGCTGCTGCTGCCCTGCTTGCCCGCCTGCGCCATGGCATCATCAGCGTGGGCAACCCGATGACACTTTGCGCGCCCAGGTTCGTGACCTCTCGCCTGCACAAATCCGCCGCCTTCTGCATGCATTCTCCGATGGCCTCGTGGATATTGCCAGCGTCTCTGGCACAGCCAGCTCAGCCAGCAGTGCGCCCGCACAGCCGTCCCAGCCTCAGCCAGCACAGCCTGCACAGCCCGCCACGGTCCAGGGACCGCAGGATGGAGACACGATGCCTGCATTCGGAGGAGGCTCCTGGGTCTTCACGGCCAGCCCGCATGATGCTGCGCCGACTGCCCGCCAGCAGCCTGCACCCGCGCAGCCCGATCCTGCCTACTGCGCCGGCCCTGCGCCGCATGCCTCAGCCGACACGGCTCCGCCTGCACCGCACCCACAGCCCCGCCGGCCCGCCCGCCTGCAGCCCGGCGCCGATGTGCCCCTGGACAACATCTGGGGCCGCCCGCCTGCACAAGGATACGCACCGTCTCCTGTGCAGGTCCGCCCGCCTGCCAAGGGAAAGTTCCCGCCTGCCAGCCCGCGCAGCCCAGGCCCGGGCAAAGGGCCAGGCAAGCACGCACCCGGCGCCCAATGGCTCCTGGAGCTGGGCGTGCCTGCCCGCGAGTTTGGCGACAGACGCCCGCAGTATGCCAGCCTGCACGCCAGCGACAGAGGTCTTCTGGTCCTCCGCCGGCAGGCCTTTTTATATAGATGGCACGCGCCGGGTACTATGTGCCGTTGCCTGCCAGAAGCCCGACTGCCCTTTGGGCAACCCCGCATGCGACAAGCCCTTTAAAGCCGGCTTTGATTTGGCATGCGACCTGCGCAGCACGCACCTTTGCTCGCACTGCAAAGCAGGCCGCGACTGAGGCCTTGCACCGCCTGCCCGCCCGCCTGTTTCAGGACAAAAGCAACCCGACTTTGCATGCAACCGCCGCCTGCTTTTAAGCCCCCTACCCTCACGCTTTGACCGCTTTCCCCTGCCAGGTCGACCCGCGACGCTCGACGAGGACATCGATGCCAGCCCGCCTTGCTCTTCTAGGTTGGCTTTTTTTGCGTGGTGGCTGCCTGCAGTCTGTGCTTCTGTCTGCGTGCCCTCCCCTGCCCGTTTCGCTCCAAGGTCGGCTGCCGTGTGCATTGCAAGACGCTACCGCCGGCGCCGCAGCCCAGCACCTGATGCCTTAAGCACCCTAGACTATAATTCCTCGCATGCCCCCTTGCCCAGCACAACCGCAGCCTGCACCATGCCTGCACCGACTAGCCCTGTGCCTGCTTCATCAGCTAGCCCCGCGGGGGCCCCAGCATCGCACCCAAGCTCGCCGCCTCCATCGCCTGCCTCGCCAGCCTTCTCTCCTGTGCAATCCTCCCGGCACCCGCCGGTGAGATGCCCGCCCAGCCCACCCACACACATCTCCGACGACGACTCTGGCGCCGAAGCCGCGGCACTCAGCCCGTGCACTCCACCATCTGCCCGCCTGATCGCCGGCAGAGCCCGCTCTCCCCCGCCTTTCCCGCCTAAGCCGCCCCTCCTCCCTTTGGAGCCCAAGTGTGCCCGCATGCGACCGCATCCGCCCCAAGCCCCGCTAAGCATGCAACCCGTGCCTAAATCTAAAGCCCCCTGCAATGTCGGCCAACTGCCCAAGCAAGACCCCCACTGGTTTCGCTCGGGGCCCGCATCCCGCCCGGCCTCTCTTGACCGCCGTTTCCGCGTGCCTCTGCCAGCACCTGGCCTTGCACAGCCTGCGCGATCCCCAACACAACTTCTCTCGCCCGGCCCTGCCAGCGTGCCCGGGCTCCCACCGCCCTTGCCTCGACCGCCGCCCCGCAGCCTCGCGCGACCCGTCTGGGGACACGCGCCGCCCCCACCGCCTGCAGCACAGCCCGAGCATGCACCGCATATTCTGCCTGCCCGCCCTCGACCTCAAAGGCCTCCTGCACCGCCCCTGCCTCGCCTCGGCTGCCAAACCACCTCTAAAGCTATTGCGGACAGCCGCCGCACCGCCTGCGAGCACATGTTTGCCGACATTCTGCAAGCGTGCCATCCTGCCAGCAAGCTTTGGTTGGGTATCAAAGACAACCCAGCCCGCTCGCAGCATTTGCATCAGCTCCTGCTCTCGCTGGCCCACACAACGCTCACCAAATACCTGCGCTCGGTGGCAAACTTCCTCGACTGGCTTCAGTCCTTTGCCTGCTCGCTCACCGACATCTCCTGGCCCTGCCTTGCCGACTTCCTGCATGCCTCCTCGCGCTCGCAAAGCGAAGACCGGGCCTGCCACCGCCTGCCGCCGATCACGGCCATCAAGGCCCTGCGCTGGTTTGCCCGCGCCGCGCAGGTTCCTGCACTGCAAGACGCCATGCAAGCACCCCTCGTAGCCAGCTACGCCAGCACAGGGCATGCCCGCGACCGCCGCGAGGCTTTTCCCCTCCCCATGGCAATTGTTTGCGAATGGGAGCACCAGATCACCAGGCACGACTGCCCGCTCGCCCTGCGCCTGTGGCTAGGCGGTGCTCTCCTCTGCGTGCACGCCAGCCTGCGCTGGGGAGACGCCCAACGCATAGAGTGGGCCTCCCTTTCGCTCACCAGCACCGCCCTGCATGGCACCTGCTACCGCACCAAAACCTCCTCTCATGGCCAGCCCTTCGCAGTGCACGTTTGTGGTTTCACCGGCCACCTGCCCAGCACCTGCTGGGTGCTCGCATGGCTTCGGGCCCTTACGCAAGCCCAGGATGCACACCCCGACGCCCGCCCAGACTTCGCCTTCCCGCTTGCCAGCTTCCAAAGTGCTGACCTGCCTGCCCTTTGCCCTAGCAGTTACCACCACAGCCTCCAAACCCTGCGTTGGGCGGCAACCCTGCCCTGGCACGCCTGGTGGCACAACAACGAGGCCCAGGCCCTCTCCGCAACTGAAGCCCGCGAACTCGGCCTGCACAGCCTCAAGTCCTGCCTGCTTGCCTCCGCCGCACAGCTTCGCCTGCCTAAGGAAGACCGCCTCTGTCAAGGTCACCACCGGGACTCTGCCCGCCTATACAGCCGAGACGATACCATTGCAAGCCTGGCCATCCAAGAGCAAGTGCGCAATGCCCTGCTCCGCGGCTGGCGCCCGCAACGCTCCCAAGCACGAGGGGGACAGGCTCCGATACCGGAGCCCCCCCTCCGCCCGCTCTTTCCCAACCTTTGGAAGGAACTTCTGCACGGCGACCTCAACGACCCCGCACTGCGCCGCTGGGTCACCCGGCATGAACTCCTGCCCCGGCCCGCCCCCGCCCGCACCTCCTCGGCCTCGCCTGCAGCAACAGCCGCGCCGCACTGCCCCGAAACACTCGCGCATGCACCTGCAACGCCAGCCAGCCTAGACTCCGAAGCCGCGGCCGTCGAGCGCTGGGCCGCCCTGCACCTCACCTCCTCCTCCTCCGAGCCTGCCTCGCCTGTCCTGTCCGAGCCGCCTTCCGACTCCGACGAGCAGCCTGCGCCGACCTCACCGGCCGAACCGCCCACCTTCTCCTGCGTCACCACGGGCCCCTGGGCCGCCCTGCACTGCATTGACCCTGCAAGCCAAGATCTCTACCTAGCCTCCGGAGATGCATCGCAGCTTCGCGCCGCGTGCGGCGCACGCCTTGCAAGCACCAAATTCATGACTGCTTACTCCCCGCACGCGAGCCTCTGCGGCCGCACCGCCTGCCGACAAGCACGTGCCCGACTCCTCGCCGGGACCTTAAGACCCTTGCACTTGCCGCTGCCTGCACTGTCCCGCACACCTCCGCCCGCAGCCGTTTCTTGCTCAAACGTAGAACCGTGACCCCTCAAGCATGACAGACTCCAACAGCCCGCCGGACGTTGACGATCCGGCCGCCTTCCAGGCGCTTGCACAGGACCTGTCACTGCCTCCAGAGCTCCTGCACGCCCTCGAAAACCTGGGCTACAAGACTATCGCCGACCTCGGCTATAGCGTGCCCAACCTCGAATCCATTCCCGCCCTTCTGCACGCCATCCCCACCGACACGTGGGAGTCCCTGCAAATCCCAGAACCTGCAATATCGCCCGCTACGGGCCGACTCAGACGTTTTCTCCACCGCTGCCACACCGCACTGCTGCCAGCCAAGCCTGCACCTGCACCGCCTGCAGCCGCCGAAGCACCGCAGCCCACTCCCCCTGCACCTGCACCGGCCTCTTGGGCGGAGCACGCCCCACCCCGCCTCAGCAACACAGCCGTCCAAAGCATGCGCGACACCTTTGCCACAAACTACCCGGGGGAAATCTTGGATCAAGACAGCATGCCTAGCCTGCGCCTCCTTAGCATAGTGCACCAGTGGTTCCGCCCGCCAGACGGAGCCGTCAAGTGGGTTCCGTGGCAGCTCCGTCTCAGCCAGCGCCAATACCAGGAAATCCTGGAAGCTCGCACGCACCGCATGCTCCGCACAGAAGCCCAGCTTGTCAGCGCTGCTCTCCTGGACGAGACGCCCGAGATACCCATCTCCAGCATGCACCTCACGCCTGCCTGGCTCGCCCGCACGCAAGCAGTCTTCCGCAACGCAATCGCCCTCTGCGGCGGCGCGCACCTTGCCACCCTGAAGACCTTCGACAAGAAGGTCTTCGAGTACGCAACGCAAAACCTGCCCGCAGACACCGGCCTGCGCACCGTCAACCTTCACGAGTTGCTGCACGCAGACCGCAAGCTGTGGCACGAGATCGCCAGCCTGCACGCGCAGCATTGGTCGCTGGACGACGCCCTGCACGAGATCAGCAATGTGCGTAGCGACATGCACGCACTTCTTCAGCCGCGGGCCCGCCCGCCGAAGCTGCCCAACAATCCCGGCAAAGGTACGGATCCCAACCGCCCGCGCAAAGGCCTAGGCAAGGGCAAGGATCCACCCAAAGGCCCGCGCCTCACAACCAAGCAAACCGCCCGCGAGACTCGCGCCACGCCCTCCACGCCGGCAGCGCCCCTGGCCACCAAGCTGGGAAACAAAGTCATCTGCCTGCGCTTTAACAAGGGGACATGCACAGACCCCGCCTGCAAGTACAGCCACATTTGCGGCTTCAAGCTCGCCAACGGCCAGCCATGCGGCAAGCGACACCCGGCCTACACGCACTCTGAGGACGCCCCCCCGCCCATGCCACCGGCGCCGCCCGCCTGAAACAGTCCGACGCAGGCAAAAAGCCCGTGGCCCGCGCCGGACAGTCACCCCAACTCGCGGGCCCATCCGCGCCTTCACCTGCAGCCGCCCGCTGCCGCCGCACATGCTCAGCTCCCCCCGCCTGCACAACCGCCTTTGGAGCCTGCCTGCCCTCAGCCCGCAGCCCTAGACCCTCGCCCCCCTAAGATAACGCCTCCTACGCCGCCTCGCCCTAATAAAACCTCAGCACCTCCTGCGCCCTCGGCTGCAGCAGAGCCGCCGCATGCAAGCGAACACCCGCCCGCCCCTAAGCCGTCCCTAAGCCAGCCCCTAAGCCCCCCGCTCTGCCAGGACCTCAGATGCAACACTCCGCAGCTCCGCCAGCGACAGGGACGTCCAGTCCCCGTGAAACTCCGCCCACTGTGCCCCAGCACGCACCGCCCGCACCGACCTCAGTCAAACCTAAGCGTGCACCGGGCGCTTTCCTCGAGCTCTTCGGCGGGACCGACAGCCCCCTCACAGCCTGCATGCGCTCCGTGGGAGTACAAACGGCGCCCGCGGTCGACCGCCTACTGGGCAGTGACATTCTCCAAGCGGCCTGCTTCGACCGCCTGCTCCAGCACGCAGCTTCAGGATCCATAGGGGTCATCTGGATCACCTTGCCCGCCGCCCCGTGGATGCCGCCCGCACACCTCTCGGATGCCTCCGCAGCACTCCGTAGCCCCGACAGCCCTGACGGCCTGCCTCACCTGGATGAGGCGCGCTTGCAGCAACTTCGCGATTCCAGCGCATGCTTGCAAAGATGCTTCGCGCTCGTCAACGCCACTCACGCAGCCGGGGGTTCCTTTTTCCTGCAAGCCCACCCCGCAAGCACGGCCTGGCAAGACCCTGCCCTCCAACACTGCCTGCAAGCATCCGGCGCACACGTCACCAACATCCCTTTCTGCTCGCAGGGGTTAAACCTCTACGGCGCCTGGATAGTGGCGTCTAACACGCAGGCCTGCAGCCATCTTGCGACTACCTGCAAGCACGCCCCAGGCCAACACCGCGTGCACATGCTTAAACGTAAAGCCGACGCCCAGCCCTCAAAGCCTGCCGCCTGCTATACCCCTCAGCTCCTGCAGGCATTGGCCTCCGCTCTACAGCCCCTCGCCTCGCACAACCCTGCTGCCTTCGCCTGGCAAGAGCACTCAGACATGCCCGCACTCACACCCGCTGCCAGGCCACCCGTGTGTGATGGCGCCGGCCTGCACAGCACAGCAGACCACTCCAGCCCCTCAAAAGGCCCGCATGCACTCTCCTCCCTGCGCGATGCCTGGCTCGCGTGGGCCCGCACGGCCGACCTGCCCAAGAAGATCGCAGCACACCTCATGCAAGGGAAGCCTGAACACCCCCTCACCGAAGCCCAATGCCTGCATGCGGCTTCAATTGCTCACGAGACTCTGCATCCCGCCTGCACGCGCGAAGAATGCCTGCTCATAGACGAGGGACAACCCTTCCGCCTGCACCTACTGCAACTCTTCTCCTCAACCACGCACGACCCGGACACCGACATCGTCTCCTTGATGATGTCCGGCGTGCCCACGGGTGCCTTCGAGCCCCTGCCCGCCAGCAAGCAATGGCTCCCCAACTCCGATCTGCCGGATGAAGACCTCGCGCCGCCTGCCCTCCTGCACTGCGACAACAACTGGAAGCGAGCCGAGGACAATCCTGACATCCTCGCCAGCCTGCTCGCCGAAGAAATCGCCGTAGCCATTTTGGCTCAAGCCATTTTGGCTCAAGCTCAAGGCTCTCATGGGCCCCTCTTCGTAGCCTTGTCGCCCTCCACGGTTGTTTGAGGCCCTTGTCGAGCCCCCGTAGCTGCCATAGCTCCGCGTGAGCGTCCGGTCCCTCCCCGGAGGACAGTCTGGCTCTGCCCTGAGTGCATCCAGTCCCCCCTGGGTCGAGACAGCCCGGCTCCGCTCTTCACTCTCTCTGTGCCTGCTACCTGCCTTGGGATCGTCTGGCTTCGCCGCGAGAGCATCTACGCGGCGCCTGCTGCCCTGACCCCCCGGTTACCGCCCGGGCGACCCCGCGGTTAGGCTGGTTTTCGTTTTCGGGTTTAGGTCCCTTGCCTTATGACTGAAACGCCTCCCGACTACTCGCCTGGCGACACTACACCGGTCGCGCCTGCACTGGGACCGCATGCCGCATCGGCCAACGTGGTTTCCGTGCCTGCCTCACCTGATGTGACCCCACCTGCCGCGGCGCCCTCTACGCCGCCCTGGCTGCTCAGCAGTGACGCGCCGTCCCCGCCAGCGTGCCCCTCCACGGATGCATGCCCGGTTTGCCTCTGTGAGTTCCCTTCGCACGCACATGGTCCGGAGATGCCCTTCTCCTGGCCGCGCTGCGGCCATGCATTGCATCTGGGTTGTGTCGCACACCTTGTTGCCAATGTGCGGGACCTGCGCTGTCCCACTTGCCGTGCACCGTGGCCGCCCCAAGCTGCTGATGCGTTCACTCATGCCTGCCGTGCGCATGGCGTTCCTGCTCCACAGCCAGCCCCGGATCACGACACCACTTCGCGCCAGTACCACGAAGCCGTTGCACCCAGGCCCCCACCACACATCCTGCCGTTCTGCTGCCCGAGGCTGTTTTTGGCAGACTCCGCCCATGCTGCCTCGGATGCTGCGTGGCAAGAACTGCCGGATCGCCACATGCATTGGGCACCCGTTCACTTGCGGCAAGCCGGCCGTTGGGCGCCCGAGTGGGTTTGCCTGCG
>CAJNJA010018706.1:370-10489 GCA_905231915.1 Symbiodinium necroappetens | reverse complement strand
GGGGGGGGGGGGGGGGGGTCTCCTGGTTTGTTAAAAACTTAGTGTTTCTGAGCTTGCCATGGAATAGCCGGAATAGCTAGCAACAGTATCCCTTATTATATAGACCCTCCCTGTATATTCTTACTAGAGTATACCCCCAAACCTTAAACGAATGGTTAAGACATGTCGAGACCCTTGTATTACCCTTCTCTGCTTACCTTCATGTGTGCTTCGTGCTCAGCATTTCGTTTTTGATTATTTGTCTGCAGAGGTTGTTGTCCATAGTATGTTTTCATGAGTGGTGTTGAGTCTAGTATTCTGCGTCTGAGGGCGTTCTAGCTTCCCGATGTTTGTAAGGGTTTTGCTAGGCTTGGCATTGGAGCTTGACTGGGGATTCAGGTTGAGGCGGCTCTAGGCTAAAATTCGTGGAGTGGCTTTGTCTTTTCGGATCGTTTCAGATCTTGACCATTCGGGGCATGTTACAACCGAATCTGAGGCCTATAGGACCCCGGACGCCCCCACACCTTGAACCCAAGTTCTTCGCGCCCACACCCTCCGGCAAAGAGCCCCAGTACCAGGAAGACACTTTGCCGATGCCTAAACAGCTGGTCACACTACTTCGTACAATATACCCCAAAACATCCCAAACCCTAATTATTGAGGCCTCTATTTGTAGATTGTAGCTGAGTGTGACTACTGGCCATCCGTACATCTCAGTAAGACTGAAAGACTCACGGATTTTCATTGCGGCGCTTGCAGCTGGAGCTCTCTGCGAGACGGCGCATTGAAAAGACGTGTTTGAAGCTGATCTCATGTACCTATACGTAGCCGTACAAACCGTGTACCCCGAAGCCGTGAACTTTCGGATAACCTTGTTGGTGACGAAGCACCAAGAATCTCGCCTAATGCTGCTCCGAGAGTGATCACCGAAACCCGTAAACTCGCCGCGTCAAACTCTTCGCTGTTACCAGAGCCCCATGGAAGACTCTTTCAATGGGGCCCTAATATAGGGGCCTTGATAATTGGAATAGGTTTGGGGGTATATTATACCCTACCCCTCCAGGCACCTACGATATAGGGCACGAGAGCCCCAAGGGCCCTATGTAGTAGGTACCTGGAGGGTTAGGGATACCATTAATAAGGAAACCCCAAAACCCTATTCTAATCATTGTAGCCTTCGAGACCCCGAGACCCAAACTGCTGCCTAAGTAGAGAGGCAATGGAGCTCACAATGTAGTAGGGTTTAGGGGTTTAGGGTTTAGGGGTTTAGGGGTTTAGGGGTTTAGGGTTTAGGGGTTTAGGGTTTAGGGTTTAGGTCCACGATGAACGTGGTTTTGGTGTATTGGACTTGGGGTGTGCTCGTCTACCTTCATCTATCTTGGTTGTGAGATGTGGGTGGTACACTGATCCCTCACAAACTAGACGAAGAACTGCAAATCAGAAGCAGCTGGTATTTAGGATGCTTTGTGTGTTTGGCACTGGAGGCTTGTTTGATCAAGACCTGCTCTCTTGTAGCTTAAACCCTAAACCCTAAACTCTAAACCTTAACCCTATGTGATACTGCTTGTTGAGTCGGGAGTTAGTTCAACCGACTCTCTGTTCCGAAGCCCTGTCTGGTGGGACAGTTGGAGTCAAAACCGTAGGTTTAGGGTTTCAGGTTCAGGGTACACATCCAGAAGGCCTGAGCCCTAAACCCTAAACCCTAAACCCTAAACCCCTAAACCCTAAACCCCTAAACCCTAAACCCGGTTTAGCCTGGCAAACCCGGATCCATAAGGACCAAATCCGAGACTCCGCCATCTCATAAGTCCTTTCAGTGAGCCTTCAAACAAGCAATGAGCCTCGCCCTGCTCCTGAAAGGATACCCTCAAAGATCCATAACAAAAAATCCCTAAAACCTTAAGAAAATCCCCCCCCCCCACCCTGCAAGGACGCTGCGATCACGCTCTGCACAAAGGGTCGGTACTTTGAGGTGCTCGGAGGGCCGAAATCTACCTAAATAGTATGTACTCTGGCCCTAAAGTACCTCTATTTAGGTATTCCTTTACAAGGTCAAAGTATAGCTATGTGATCTATTATGTGAGTTTTTCTGGAACCCTAAACCCTAAACTCCAAGCCCTAAACTTTAAACCCTAAATCGGTAAGGTAAGGGTTTAAAGGTTTAGGGCCCGGCTGAAGGGTTTGGGGGAATCATGCGGCTTTAGGGGTGTAGGGCTCAGCTTAGGGGTTTACACTTTAGGGTTTAGGNNTTTTTTTTTGTTGGGGGGGGGGGAGGTTAGGGCTTTAAGAGATTAAGGCGTGGGAGTTATGATCGAGTCGGGCTAAATTCTAGGGTCTCAGACTTTCGAAGATGGTGACGTCTTTGACGTCTGTTCTTGAGGCTTTGTTTTGTGAGGCTCCAGCGCTTCACTACAGATGCATTCACGCCTTTGTCAGGGGTCCGCGTGTGTTTAGTCTGAGGGCTTGAAGTAAGACACGCAGTAGACTGCCTCCCTTGATTCCAGCCGCGCCGCGACCCCTGGGCCTCGAAGCCCTTAGCCCCGAAACCCTGCTCGACTCCCGGGTCCCCTTGACCCTCATCCTAAAAGTTATAACAATAGAGGAATCCCCAAGGCTCTAAGGACTCATACTTTAAGGCTTTTGGGCCCAAGGACCAGACTATACATAAGGCTGTTGGGCTATTTTGAGCCTTATAGGGAATAAGCCTCGTGCTGTTTCAACGCACCCGTAAACCCTGAGTTCGGACGTAAAACTGCAGCATCCCTATTTTTCTGGTTGCACAAAAACATGCAAGCACATTTAGCATGTAGAGATGTCTAGGGGGTTTTCGGTTTAGGAGATTGGGGGTTAAGGGGCTTTAGGACTTATAGATTTTAAGGTTTTTCAGCCTTATATGGGGCTTACTCATAGGCCCCTAAGCAGTTCCTTTTTATGGTTTATATTTAGAATCCTATAAGGTAATCCCAAAAAGGAACTACTTAGGGGCCTATGGGTAGTCTTTAGATTCTTCAGATCACCAGGGCGTGGGATGCTGGGAGCACTGCAAGTTCGAGCCTCTCGGCAGACGTGTGGAGCTTTCTTCCTGTTTTCTTATGGAAGAGCTTGCCTCTTTGTTCTATGGTTTTAGTACGTGTGGTTTAGGGTTTAGGGGTGGTTTTAGTACTTGTGGTTTTTTGTATTGGCTGTGAAAGGGATCCGGCAGGGTTTTTGTTCTAGGGTTTCAAGGATGAACTGAGGTTACGGGGGCTTGGGATTTGTTGCGGCGCAATCACAGGGATGATTTGAATGTCGTGGGGAGGCTTTGTTGTTCTTTTGCAGGATTCAGGGTTATGGAGGAGTTTCCGATTTCAGCGGCCAGGGTTTGCGGACAGGGCGTTTTTGACTGCGGGGGCCTTTTCTTTAGCGCAAGCTTTTCCTGCAGACTGCACAGCTTTCAACCCCTAACCCTCAACCCGCACAGCTAGAAGTAGAAGACATAAAAATTGAAAATCCCCATACAATAAACGCGAAGCCCAAAGCCCCCCCCCCCTCCCCTTTTATGGAACCCGCTATTTAGCCGCGTTCGGGGCTTCGAGCATATAGGGTTTCGATGGGTTTCGGTTCTAGGGGATTTCGGGCTTCATCCGTTGATGGGGCTTGACGGGATCTGAGAGTTTCGGGGCTTATATAGGGCTTAAGGGTTTAGGTAAGGTTTAGTTGCACAATTTTTTTTCCAAAAAGCATGTTCAAAAGCATATACAAGATACATATGCACCTGCAGAAGCATATACATACACGTGCATTCAGAAGCTCACATGCACTCACTTGTACATATACAGCATAAACAGCATATACGCAAAAAGAGATACAAAGACCTACACATCTGCATGTACTTGTACATTCAAAGGCCTGAACAGAAAAGGAGCTTAAGCAAACAAATAGAGCCCAAACATGAAGCCTGGCCATGTAGCTTCTTTGTTTTCCCCCCGCCTGTCGATAGGTATCCAATTGGGACGCTGAGTCAGTGCTGGAAGGAAGATTGTCCCAAAGGTTGGTCGGAGGCCAACCGACCCAGGTTTTGGTGTCTTTAGATCTTGGTCTTTGGGCTTAGATAATTTAGGGTTTACAGGACTGGCGCTAGCTTGCCTTCAGCCCTAAACCCTAAACCTTCCGCAAAATCCGGATTCAAGGGGCTAGAGATAGCGGACGGAAACAGGGTGCTCAAAAAAAACCTAAACCCTAAAATCCTAAACCCTAAAACCCTAAAGTCTAAAGCCCTAAACCCTAAAACCCTAAACCCTAAACCGGAGGGAAAAAAACCCAAGCCGTAAACTTGGATGGGCAGGGGCCACGTTCCTGAGAAGGATCCTCCACGAATTGCTTTAGATCATCCGGTTTGGGGGGCGTAGGGGTTTAGGGACTTAGGGGTTTAGGGGTTTAGGGTTTAGGGGTTTAGGGTTTGGGGTTTTGAGCTCAAGGAGTACGCGATGCGGGATCATACGGTTTGGGGGGGCGTAGGGTCCTGACGGGATGAATACTCCGCGCGACCTTGGCGAAAGGTTTCGGGTTCGGGACTTTATTGCAGGGCCCGGGGGGGGGGAGGGGGCGACAAAAGCAGGTGAAGCCCGCAGCCTTACTTCGGACCACAAAACCCTGGGATCCTAAAGCTTAAACCCTACCTGGACCCCAAAAGTATGCAGAATAATAGCCCTTTATGGGTATTGGGCCATTATTTTACCTACTTTTGGGGGTTTAAGTACACCCTAAACCCTCACAGGGCGTTCAGTGGAACCTAGCCAGAGTTTAGGGTTCGGGCCTTGGGTTTGGGGTGTACAGGGCTCAGAGCTGCAAGCCGTCACAGCGTTCACCGTCGGGCCGAAGGTCCACATGCGAGCTCTAAGCTCTAAACTCCTCAGCGAGAATTCGCACTAGTATTTTTATGATGATGTTTATGAGGAGGATGAGAAGAAGAAGTAGTAGTAGTAGTAGTAGAAGTAGTAGTAGTAGTAGTAGTAGAAGTACCCTCAGCCTTGGCCCTACATGGTTTAGGGTTCAGTTTTGGCCCTTCAATTCAAGCCGTAGACCACGTGGAAGGTGGCTGGTGGATTCTGCAAGAAGAACGGCATCAATGTCAACACGAAGCCCAAAGGCTCGCCCTGGGTTTAGAGTTTAGGGGCTTTGGCTTGCTTTCTGATTCAGGGTGCTCCTGATTGAAGTGCAGACCCGAAGAATTGCGGAACTCTCAGTCGCTTGTGTTTGGTGCTGCAAAAGCTTCTAGTTGTACCCATAGGCTCCAAAGTAGTTCCTTGTTGGGGTTACCTTATAGGATCCTAAATATCAACCACAAAAAAGAACTACTATGGAGCCTATGGGTAGTTACTTAGTCAAAGTCACTACTACTTGCAAGCTACTTCTGTCCAGTTTGCAGTTTCGGGTTGAACTGGGTTCTGGGCTTCATGGCTTAAGGGGTGCCCTTAACGGTTGCACGGGAACGGGGGGCGGGGTTCTATGATGGCTCCTTTTGCTGGTTTGGAGGTTGGGAGTTTGGCTTTCTGGCAGGCACAGCTTTGACGGGGCTGCTTGTTGCGTCAAGGTCCCACAGCGTACCCGCTTGTAGAATCACTGGGTCTTGACAGAATGCCGTGCCCGAAAGCGAGCACAGAGCAAGCCACTTAAGGTCTAAACCCCAGACCACTAGATCCCCTAACTGCTAAGCCCCAAAAGGCATGCAACAGCCTTTGCTGGCCGACCTTGATGCGAGGCAGCTACAGCCGCGGCGGGAGCAAGTCGCCCAAGACTTGCAAGCTTGGCAGCCCGCCTTGGACCTAAAAACCAACCCCCTAAACCCTAAACCCTTGATGTCTTAGTAAGGTACCTAAAAGCCCTATTCTAAGCATCGAGGCTCCTAGTAGACAGGATCGGGCTCTAGGGCTACTAACTTCACCGCCTCGTCATGGTACTGTTGAGTTGACTACGCCGCTTAGGGTTTATGGGGGTTTAGGGTTAATCTAGGGTTTAGGTTTTGTTGTTGGTGAGGTCTAGAGGCCCGAACCCAACCTCTCTGCAGTCGACCTAAACAGGTGTTTGCGCTTGCGGTTTGCGGCCACAAAAGGCCTTCGCGACAACCCTCAGCAGCAAAGATCCAGGGGGACCCCTGAAACTCAACCACGCATTTACATGTTAGAGCCTCCAAAAAAAAGGTGTCTGGAGCCTATAGTGACCAAACCATGTGGTTCAAACCCCGGGATCTGAAACTCGGAGGTGCGCAGCTTCGGCTGTGAACCCAGGACAGACAGAAGCCCCGAATCCTCTTTGAGTAGTTTTCTAAATTAGGGTCGTGCCGTACTATCTTGCGGACCTCAACAGGGACCCTAATTTCGAGAACTACCCATATTGTCAGTGCTCATATTGGTACCATGGCTACGTGCACTTGTTCTTCTGTCAGGAGCGGTGTTTGTTTTAACTAAAGCGAGGTGACTCCTTCGGCCCTGGAGCGCAGCCAGCGGCTGGGCTAAGAGTGTCGACTTTTTAGGGTGTAGCTGCGAGTGGTGGAGCTTCGAGGGCTTGCCCAGAGAGCCCAATACCCCTTAATTAAGGAATATACCTTAAATGATAAGGGCCTTAATATTATGATTTTAAGTATATTCCTTAATTAAGGGGTATTGGGTTCTCTGGGTGGTTGTTTGGCCAACGGAAGGCAGGATTATGCAGGCATCTACAGTATGTCCTTGCCTCTGGAAGTCTCGTCGACTGGTTGATTGGAGGGCAGAGGGTTACAGCAAATGACGCTGTTCTTGGGGTGGCTGTTTGAGTCTCTATAGTGGAGTTTTGCTTAAGAGTGTTTTGAGGATTTTAAACCGCAGTTGTTTTTCAAACTGAGATGTTTCGAAGTAAGCGATGTCTATGGCTTTAAGGCCCCTAAACCCTAAACCCTAAACCCTTTGAGGGCTCTACACAGGGCTTGGGGGTTCGTTCAAAGCTGGGGGTTGGGGGTCTAGGCCTTACGGCTAAAGCTGGGAGGTCTCATGACTGCCCATATAAAAGGCCCCTAAGTAGCTCCTTTTTTGGGATTACCTTTATAGGATTCTAAATATACACCCCCCCATAGGCCCCTAAGTAGTTCCTTTTTGGGATTACCTTGTAGGATTCGAAAATAGAAACCATAAAAAGGAACTACTTAGGGGCCTATGGCTGTTTGCTGGCTTTCAGGGTAGAGCTTTGGCCTTTGGTGTAAGAGTTGCGCGCCGCTACCAGACCTGGCCTTGTGATGTTCCGGGAGCAATGAGCACATGACATGTACCAGACCCCATCGCGGACCGCACATGGATCGACACCTGCCTTTGCCGATTTTGTGAAGGGCTATTTTGCAAGGCTGATAGCTCCACTAAGTTGCCGACTTCGAGCTCCAATTCCTCTGGGCCCGTCTCGTCTGAGGCCTCGGTCGCATCGTCAAAATGCAGGGTATGTATATACAAGTAAATATTCTTGATTTTACATATGTACGTACATACATACATATGTACTTATGTAGTAAGTTGGCTCATGTCGATGGCTGCGCAGATCAGGACAACGGAAATCGCGATGTGACCGTTGTCATGGTGTCGGATGTGCAGCTTCCCTGGTGCCACAAGGTTCCGACATTTCGAAAAACTCTAGTCGCTTGCATTTGGAGTTCGGTCTTTTGAGGTTTAGGATTTGGGGGTTCGGGGTTGCAGCGGCGGGTTGAAATATTGAGGCAGGTCTCAGCTGCTCAAGTCTAGACCCAAAGCCCCTGACCTTACCCACAAGGCTGTCTCCTGATGCTGCTTAAGCACAGCTTCCGGAGCATTGCAGAACCTACACCGACTCTCTGAATTAATTAGGGTCCTATGTACTACTTCATCTCAGGCCGGAACGCCCCACAGCCTCATGAAAAGAACCCTCCACATTGAACCCAACACACCACCACGGCCCGCAGGAGGACTCCCGCATGGACATGCCATGCGCCCTGGAGGATAACTTTTACATGATCCAGGGCATCAAGGCACCGTTGCCACGACCCAGAGACTCAAAATACCCTGAATTCAGATCTTAAATTGTAACAGGAACCCTGAACCCTCATAAGATTTAAGGTATATTCCTTCATATTTTAAAGGGGTCCTGGAGTCTTTGGGGAGTATGCTGCCAACTCTGCTGTCAGGGAGAGACTCTTTCGGGGGCTTTGGTGGGGCTTTGGCGTAAGCTCGAGGGTGGAAAACCCAAATGGGAGCTTCCGAAAACAAGGGATACCTTACTTTGGGGTCCTTATAATAAGGATCCTACTATTCCGGGTACTATATTTGGGTCCCCTATTTTCGGAAACCCCCAAATCCAAACCCTGTTCTCACCGGGAGTTTTCCAGCATCTCCACGTACCCTAAATCCTGAGAGCCTGAACCCTGTTGACCCTAGACCCTAAGCCTTGACCTGTACCTACTGGATTCAGCGAGTGGAAACGGGCCGTGCAAAAAGAAAGGCCCTAAACCTTAAACCCTAATGGCCCGAATCATCCTTAAACCCTGAACTCAAGCCCAAAAAAAAGTCGCAGCCGACAAGCCTGCACCTTGGTGGGCCAGGTGTGTGTAGGGTTCACGAGCCTGAGGGCTCAAGTAAGGAGACTTGTGTCTCTGGGTTAGGGTTTAGGGTTTAGGGTTCTGCTTCGAGTTCCTCTGCAACTTCGTAAGCAAGTTATGAGTCTGAGTAGTCCGTAAGCCTCTTTTGGGCTAGGTAGCTTTTGGCCATAGCATGAAGAAAAGCCAGGGTGCCGTAGGGTTGTTGAACGGCTGTTGGGACTCCGGGCGAAGCCTGAGCAGATCAAGACTTGGCAAAACCTGGCTGCGGGTACTAGGATGCAGGGTTTAGGGTTTAGGGTTTAGGGGGTTTAGGGTGCAGGGTTTAGGGGTCTGCCAGGTCCGAAAGTAGGGAGGGGGAGGGGGTGAAGAAGAAGACGCCCCGAAGGCAAAACTGAGCCCAAAGCCGCTCCGGAACCCACCGCGAGCCCCACAATCCGCATCGCCAGAAACCCTAAACACGCAGAGTCAAAAATCCAAGCCCCTTAAGGGTTTAGGGTTTAAGGTTTAGGGTTTAGGGTTTCGGAGCCTCTCACGCCCTGGCGCAGCAGCACGCCCTGGTCATCGGAAGTGCGAACTACCCCAGTAAGCCTCACACCCAAAATCATGAAAGAAGAAAGCTACGGAGTTGGGACGTACTAAACTGGGTCCTTCTTGGCTATCATTTTACATTTTGTGTTAAAAATAAGACCCTACAGTAAGGATTACAAATGATCATTCTTAATATGGCCCCAACAGGGAACCAGTAAACCCTAAACCCTAAAAATTATACCCTAAAGCCCTAAACCGTAAACCCCTAAACCCTAAACCCCTAAACCCTAAACCCTAAACGGTAGCCCTAAACCAGAAACAAGACTGGACCATCAGAGGTCAACAACCGACTGGGAGGCTGTCAGGCTTGCACAAAGACCTCGAGCCTCCCAGTCTCCAACCCACAAGTACGGTTTCGGGGCTAGGGCTCTGGGTTTAGGGCACAGTTACGGTTTCGGGTTTCGGGCAAGTTTAGGGTTTAGGGCTCCTGCCCACAGTTACGGTGTTTGGGGTCCTGAACGCCATGCACAAGACTCCACAAGCAGTAAACGCAAGAACAGACGAAAGAACAGAAAGCGTATCCCTGCAAGGAAAACCCCAGCCCAAACTCTTAAGCCCTACCTGGACCCCAAGGAACCTGCTTGTTAAGGGTTCCTTGTTATGATTTCTTTATATAAGTCCTTAAAAAGGGTAGGTTTGTCAGGGTCCAGGTAAACCCTAAATCCTGGACCCTAAACCCTAAACCCTAAACTAAAAAACCCTAAACCCTAAACCCTAAACTAAACTCTCAAGCCCTTGAAGGCCCTGGAGAGTCTGTCATGGGTGGAGGGTGATGTGGACCCGGTGGCGACGCCCCTTGGGGTGCTCCTCGGATTACACGGGGCAGGCTTCGGGGTCTCAGATCCGTCTTTTCAGTACAGGCTCCTTTTTTTTTCTAACGAAGGGTTCTAAACCCTAAACCCTACACCCCTAAGCCCTACACCCAACCCTAAACCCCTAAAACCTAAACCCTAAACTTAAACCCCCTAAACCCTAAACTCTAA
>CAJNJA010018705.1:0-10489 GCA_905231915.1 Symbiodinium necroappetens | reverse complement strand
CCAGATGCTGTGGGCATGCTTCATTTCGATTATGACATTTGTGCTGGGCCTGGTGGAGAAGTTTGCTTGGAGCCCGATCTCACTGCGGAGCCCAGTGGTCAAACCCTCCGCTCGGCTACTTCTGCTACGCCCACAAGGACCGATACCGTCCCGACGGCCCTCTTATCGCGGCAGGTTAATGCTGTTGTGGCTCAGGTTGAAACCCTAACTCTTCGGCTTGAGACTGCCGGTATCCTTCCTTCTTCGGAGGGCAACACAGGTGCAGTGTGGGAGGACGAAAATGCAGCCAGTGGAGGCGGGACGTCGGACTCTTGGACTCCGGTCACCGAACCAAGGTCAGGTTCCAGTCGGTCGCATATGCAACCCCACTTGATGTGCTACCTCCTCCTTGGTTTCGTTGTCCGCCGTCCATGGCTGGGGTTCTTCCTAGTGGGAATCCAGTTCGTACAGGGAGACGGGGATGATTGCAGTTCAGAAGAATCGCCAGTTCCGCCCAGCTCCCCCGCACTTACTGATCTCCAGGCCCCCACACCCGTGACTGTCCCACCACATGGCGGTCATGGTGTTAATGATGCCGAGGCTATTGTGCGCCCTAGTGACTCTGACCTCGCGCGAACATCTATTCCCAGGGTCGAGTCAGCTTTTATTGGAGCCCCTGATTTTGATCGTTCCCTCATCCCGGCCCTGCAGCGCAGGGTGGCTGCTGCCCTTTCGGAGGTCAATGTTGAGGCACCCCCCCGGCCCTTCCTGCCGGCTGGATGTCCGGTAGTGATGCACAACCCCTTCACTGCCCGAGGGCAAGTTCAAATTATCACTACTGTCGTCGACACGGCCCAGGTGCTCAAGGATGTCCTGCAGGATTTTGCAACCCGCAGAGGCTGGCAACCGTTGGTGTGCGTTAGCCCCCAACCGGATGATACGGCTATCCACTTTATACCCGCTGCTAGTAATCATGATCTGGTTGCCGTTCTTCTCCGCACTGCTTCCTTTGTCGAACCCAGGTGCTTATCTCGCTCGTTGCCGGCTGCTCATTATCACTCGGTCACCATTAATGGCCGCACTGGGAGGCTTCGGCTCCCGTACCAGGTTAGGCGGGGCACTAGCCAGGTGGTAAACCTTCGCGATGGTGATTGTCTGCATGCGGATGTGGGCCCTTGGGGGCCACCGCCCCCTACTCCTGCTAGGTCAGCCTCTCGTCGTCCCTTAGTGCCTGGACTCCTGTTGAGCTCTCTCCTCTGGTCCTTGTCCGGGCACCCGGGGAGTTTTCTGCTCGGTGTACATGCGATGCTTGAGGTGGCAGGGGCTTGGGAATACCTGCACATAGGATCTTTTCCATGGCGGAGTGACCCGTCTCTGGCCACTTTGCGGGAGGTAGGCGGACCCTTACCGTGTCGTTGCCTTTACCTTTGCCCCTGGACGGGACGGCACTCTAGCATGCAACATGAGCCTTGAGCAGATCCAGTTTGATTTGCGGCGGAGCATGGTGGGACAGGCTGAACTACATCCTATTTGGCCGTCGCTGAGACAGCACTGTCTAGCCTTCGTGCCACGGGTCTGTGCGGCAGATCTTGTTTGTGTGGCCGGTCTCCACTCTGGCGCGGTGCAGTCTGTTCTCCTTCCCCGATGTCTCTCGGCCGAAGACCTGCGACTTGTCTTTCAGCATCGCCTTGGGCGACCTGTAGGGCCGGTCCGGCTCCCTCCTGCTCTTAAAGCACGCTGTCTGGTTACCCCCACCGAGCCGCTGAAATTAAGGGATGGTGACGTTATTGACATAGTTGATGTTGATCATCCGGCGGCTGTGGCCGATGTTCGCTGTGGAGAAAAGCTGAAGGATCATGTGTTATCGTGATTTTCGGATCACCAATTGCATTATGGTTCGTCTGTGGTTTCCACACTTGCGCCAACCAGTACTGACGTGGCTTAAAGCCGGCGAGCACTGGGATTCGGACACTTTGACTTTTCGTCCTCACTTTGCTTCACGTTATGAAGGCCGGTGGGTACCGGTGACGTGGGCACCAGGCCGGACTCCACATCTGGTTCAGGCTTCCGACACGATGAATGGTGTTGCGACTCTTGTTGATGCCTCAGATGGTGTGCGCGGGCTGCTACTAGTCCCACGGATCACAGGGCTCGCGCTGGCCGGTTTGCTGCACACTAGACCGTCCGCGGTACATGTACTCGGGACCCCCCAGATCTCCCCTCACGAGCAGTGGGACCTACGCGATGGGGATGTCGTCTGGGACTCCCTTCTATATGGCGAACAGGAGCGCTGGTGGTCGACACTCGAAGATGAAATCTCGGGATACAGCGTTGTCGGTCTTATCGCGGGGCTGGCCCGCACCCGCGCTGGAGCTGCTCTGCTCCTCGGTCTCAGCAAGCTGACGGGAGCTCTAGCCATGAGACGCTGCACCTCTTCGGAGCGTTCCCGATCTCGGTCGCCGTCTCCATTATCGTCGGGACCGTGGATCGGCCGTTGGCGGCCGGATTCGACTGTTCCCTTTGAGCTTGTCACTTGTCAAGGGCACATCGACTACCGAGTGCTCTGCCCCTTTCGCGGCTGGAGCCCTTACTATTATGTGCGACCAGCTTCCTCTGCCGACGAGCTGACCTCGACGGTCGCCGATTTTACTGGACCTTGGGCGGGAGGTTGCACTCTTGTAGGTGCTACACACCCTAGGTTGCCATTGGTTGCTCTGCCCACCCTTGACCGAGGCCTTGCGACTTGCATTGTGACGTCAGGGGTGCATACCAGGGCCTTTCTCCATCCAGCAGTGGCTAGCTATCATGCCCTGAAGACCTTTTGCCAACGCATTTTCGGATTGTCGGACATGCAAATGTCGCGTCACCCGGCCATTCGCACATATGCTCTTCGGGCCACGTTCAGCTTCACTCTGCGGCACGGTGACACATTCGACATTTACCCTGCTGAGTCACACCATGACTATCGTGCCACACCGCGGGCCACCTTTAAATATCTAGGGGACCTTCACCATCACCATTCCTGGCATCAGGAGTTCAGGGTGTTATATGGTGGTCGAGTTAAGGTTTGGCAACATAATGATGAATATGAATACACATGTCAGCAACGCCGGGTCGTTGATGGTTCGATCTGGACCCCCTTTCTGGGGCGCTTTCGTGCTCCCAAGGCTATCCCAGGCGGCACACCGTGGGTACCAGCGCACTGCATTGAGGATGGATGGTGCCATTTTGGATGGCAGCTCAGGGATGACATCCGGTCCCGCATTGTACGGCCTGGGTTGCGCTACGGCGACGTCCTCGTGCCGGCTGTTTCTGCCGCCCGGCAGTTCGGTCGCGTCGCCCTCTTGGCAGGATTATTATGCCGAAATGCTCTGTGCCAGATGCTGTGTGCTCTTGCCACCATAAAGGGTGTTTCTAGTATGGTTTTGCCGCCAGTTGACAGACGTCTTGCGGTTCCGGCCGCGGTCGGTCGCTACCCGTGGCGAATTCCCCGCCCAATCCGAGTCTTTCATCAAGCGGGCGGGCCAGATGTGTCCGGGCAGCTTATCTCTCCCCTTGCGGAACCATCCGGTTTCCTTTCCTTGCCGTCGGAGCTCTCTGTTGATGATGCGTACATTACATTGTCAAGCTCTGAGCCAGCTTGGTTTCACGATCTTGTGCCGGTGTGGCCATCGCAAGGGCAACAGTGCATTACCTTTGTTCCAGTTCCGCCGTGCAGTGAACTGGTATGTGTCCTATTTTAGTCTCCACGGAGTGGCAACAGGCGGCGCTGCTTCCTTCCCGGGCGGACTTGGGCTGGGTGTCAGGGCACATTCGGCGAGCCCATCGGGGGTCGGTGATAGCCATTCGTGGCCCGGTGCAGGCGATACGACCCGACCGGTCGCTCAATGAGGCCGTCGATTGGCGGAATGGGGATGTACTGCTAGCCTGGGAATGGCATGCAAGCGAGGCTTCGATGGATCGACCCATTCTTTCATCTGTTGAGCTGGCCCGTCATGCTGCATTGTGGATGGCAGATTTTGAGGTTAGCTGTCCGCTGTCGCTTGTCATCTGGCGACCGGGGCATCGACCACTTCTTACTACTTTGCCTCTGCCAATCCAGTGGTCCGCGGCTGCTTGCTCCTTTGTCGGGCGCTTTGCGCAGCGGTATCCTGGTTACTGGGTTCCTGTTCCATGGGCGCCCTGGCCTCCGCCGTGCAATCCTCCTCGCCCGGATTCTGTGCATTTGTGCTTGCGGGCTGACGACGAGTCCCAATGCAACATCATTCTCGAGTCTTGCACACCCTGCGAGACGTATGAACAACTCGATGGGCGATGTTTCACTGTTCATCAGGCGTCTACGCGAGAATCGCTCAAGAGGGCTTTTGCCCTGCCGACGGATGACATTCGCCTTTTGGGGATAGCTAATCAGGAGGCACCTTTTCCTCCACTGCGTGATGGCGATATTGTCCATTACACTGTCTCTCAGGCCTCAGTTCCGATGAAGCCCCGGCTAGCTTGGCTCTTGTTATGCTTGGCGCCCAGGTTTCGGTTTGGTTCCCTGTTCTTGCTGCTGGCTGGTGTGACTGCTGCGGTGTCTTTGCCTCAGTCAGCGCCCACCGAGACCCAGCACTGGCTCTGGAGCCCATATCAGGGTAGATTAGGGCCTGTCTTTGCTTTGCCAGAGCAGACGGTCGAGTCTCAACTATTGCAACATGAGCCGATCTGGCGCCATGGTTTGGTTCGCACTGTTCACTGCCTGGAGCGCACAGATGTCCACTGGGTCCCTATCCTGCCTCCTACTGGTTTCGTTATTGTGCTGGTACTTGGATCCCCGAGACCGTTGGCCCTTATTTTGCCTGATGTTGTGACGCGGAGTTTCCTGCTTCGGTTCCTTCGTCGTGTCTTTGATCATGTGCAGGACGTTGCCGGTCGCCATGTTGGTCTGCGCAACCCCACCCGCGCATGTGCTGAGTTCGCTTTGCGCCCAGGTGATGTCCTCGATGTCCGTACAGGGGATTGGGCTCCTACGCTTCTTCCCGCCCGGCCGCAACACTTCGCCTCTGCCAGAGACGCGCTGGAGTTTGGATTCTGGAGCCACCCCCTGTCCTTTGAAGGGGCAGGGTATGCTGTCCTACGGTCACCGACGACGGCTGTAGCTCGCATTTTGGTCCTGCACGGTCGACAGACTTGGGATCCCTCTGCCGGCACGCTATCTCCCGCCTTTCGTGATGTCATTGACAGTTGGTGGCCTGATCCTTTGCAACCGCAGGACCATAGCGATGCCTTGCATTTCGTACCCCGTGATGTTGCTGCATTTTGGGCGCGGCCTGGGAGTTCTTGCACTGGTACCGGCATTAACCCCTGGAGGGGCGAGTCGGTCTGTCACGAGGTAGGCGATTCTGTTTCGCCTAGCAGATCAAGACGACGCTCCTGTACCGACAGCTCACTGCTAGCTTGCCTTGTCCTCATCAGCACGCTGAGCCTCTCAGGGCCAGATCGGCGTGTGGCGACCCTTGCTTGGGCTATGCTATGGTGTTATCTTAGTGCGTTCGGCTCTCCCTTGCAATGGGCCCAGCGGTCCAATGAGCTATGGGAGGCCTCTGCTGATGAGGTGTGCAGCCTTCAAGCCGCTCTACACTCGTGCTGGTGGGACCAACCACTTCCCACCGAGCTCCCCCCTGATTTTCCTCTCTCTTACCATTGTGCTTGGCGGCGGTATCCCATCTGGGGATCTGGCGTCCCCGATGAACTCTTCATCGCCACCGATGGAGGTGGGCTCGGCCAAGGTGGCTCTGCTTTTGCTGTATGGGCCTTTGCTCGAGGTGGTTGGTATAGGGTAGGATGGTTTGCCGACCTTCTCCCACGCCTTCAATGGGCCCAACTCCCTATGCCGCTTGTAGCGGGACGACTTTCGTTCCACAGCGAGTTGATTGCTCTACAAACAGCTGGATTGTGGGCTGCTGCTATTATCGACCATTGGGCGCTGCACACCGGTGCTCGACCTCAGCGGATCACAATAGCAGTCGATAATGCAGCAGCTCTTCAGGTTGCTGCCGGACACGCCAATCCACTCGATTCCGTTGCCCGCTGGTGTCGCGAATGCTGGCAGGCTGTGCAGGCCAGATGCTCTACTACTTTCCGCCATGTACACGGTCATCAAGGGGTGTTTGTTAACACCATTGTTGATGCACTTGCTGGTGCTGCCGTGACAGGTCTTAGGAGCCGCAGGGGTGCCTGGCCTGATCTCACCCGCCAGGTTGACAAAATCAGCATTGTTGGACCATGGCTGTGGCTGCTGCCTCAAGCTACGCTAAGGGAGGGTCGTCCGATGTTCCTGATGCAGGCATCCTCACCACAGTTACCAGAAGCGCGGCCTGCAAGTGGCGAGGAGGCTTCAAAAGAGGATCCTGTGCCCATTGCACGACAACCCCCTCTGCAGCTCCATGTACTTACTGCCAATGTACAATCACTCAAAGATGCCCGGGCTAACCCCTTCAATCCTTCTGGGCACGCTGCCCGACGCCAATATCTATACCAGCAATTTCAGGACTGCAGGATCGACATCGCGCGCATACAGGAAGCCCGTAGTCGTGCTGGGAGGTGGGACACCGCCGGGATTCTCACATGGAGATCGGGATCGCAACACGGTCAGTACAGCTGCGAGGTCTGGATTCGGCCTGGTATCACCTCCCCAGCCCTTGCCCTCAACGACTTTCGCGTTCTGACTTCTACCCCTCGTTGCTTGGTGCACCCGGCCTGACTTCCCGCTGTGCATCTGCTCTGCGCATGGACCACATGCTGAGAGGCCGGAAGCCGAAGCCGCCCACTTCTGGAGGGATTTGCGAGAAGCCTTGGGGCGGATTTCGCCCAATAAATGCCTCATTGTCGGGATTGACGCTAATGCTGACTTCCAGGCAGCTGATGAACATAATATGCTCATTGGTTCCTTGCTCGCCTCCTCCGAGCCCACCAGAAATGACGCGATGTTGCTGGAGACTTGCCTCAATTTGGGACTTGAGGCCCCAGCCACTTTTGAACACATCCAGCGTGGGCCCACCTGGAGCTGGGAACATACGGGAGGCAAGCGGAAGAGGATAGATCATCTTCTTTTTCGACCAGGTCCATGGGAACAGCGAACGTGCAGTCAGGCAATTGACTTTGATCTAGCAAATGCCCAACGGGACCACATGCCCATGCGTGCGTGGGTTTCCCTCAGAGCTCCGCGCCCCCGACCACCCGAGCCTAGGCCTCGCCCTTGCAGTGCTGTTGCCGTCGAACAGAGTGGACTACAGTTTTGGCAAGCGGTAAGGTCCGGACCGGCCGACGCCGGTATACGTAATGCTGGTTCCCAGGTGCGGCATCTCTTATCACGCTTTGAGCGGTGGCGGCAGAGCCTACCAAAACGACCCCCGCTACAGGCCAGGCAACCTTACATCAGTCCAAGAACGCTGCAGCTGCTGCACCAGCTCCGCGACCACAGGGCTCACCTGCGTTACCTCCGTCGACAACATGACGGACTTCTCGTTCGATCAGTCTTCTCTGCATGGCGCCGGCGCCGCCCCGACGGGACTGCGCGTGTCCATCGTCGCCATTCTGCCCTGCACATTGCTGCTGTTGCCCGACATGTTGAGCTCCTTGCTAGGCGCATTCATACGCAGGCTAAGGCAGATAAGGTGCGTCACTTTACCCTTCTCTTGGAGCGCGCTACTGAGACCTGGCATGCCAACGGGAAGCCTGCTGAAGCCATCCTCCACTTACGTTGGGCCTCTCGCCGCAGCGCGGAACGGCGTGCAGTTCATGCCGCGGGAGGTTATGCCATTGATGCGGCGCTTGAGGAGCAATTCAGAGCTCAGGAAGGAGCACAGAGAGTTACGGACGGGCAAATTCAGGAGGCTGCTACTAACTGGTGGCAGGTTACTCGGCCTCCTTGTCCCTCTGTGATGCCCACTCTCCTCGATGCTGAGTTCGCTGTCCGCCGCCAGGCAGGCCGCAAAGCTTCGGGGCCGGATGGCATTCCCAATGAAGTATGGAAACTTTTTCCTGCTTATTCTGGATTGTGGTTCTGGCGTCTGTGCACCAGCATTGCATTGGTATGCAAGGAGCCCCTAGAGTTCAAGCGTGCCCTTGTATGCGCCTTGTATAAAAAAGGCCCCGCTGCACTTCCAGAAAACTACAGATCTATTGCCCTCCTTAATGGTATGGCTAAGGTATGGCACGGGCATGTACGCCGTACAGCGGGGCAGACTGTTCTCTCGCATTATGAGCCATTACAACTCGGAGGTCGGGCAGGGATACCTGTCGGCTTTGCCGTGTCTGCCTTCAGGACTGCGGTAGATCTCTGTCGCGCTGAGGGGCGTTGCTACGCTGCCTTATTTGTTGATATACAGGCTGCGTACTATGAAGCTAGTCGCGAGTTGATCTTCCGCGGCGATCCGACTGCTGCGGAACCGAACGATTCGCACCTCCGGCACCTAGCCCCCCTTGTCCAGTCCTTGTTGACAGGCGGCGCCCTGGAATTGCTAGGGGTGCCAGCTGAGGAAATCGCTCTGTTGCATGATTGTGTCGCAGTCTCTCACTGGTGCTTGGCTGGGTCTTCGAATCTCTTCCTGGCAACTCGAGGCTCACGGCCTGGAGATGGCCTTGCTGACATATTGTTTGGGGCATTATTTTCAGTAGCCCTTCGTCATATTAAAACAGTCTGCCGCAACGAGGGCTGGGGTCATCTCAGTGCGGGGAGCCAAGTTGGCCGGGACACGGAAGTCCTGCAGCTCGGTTGGGCTGATGACCTGGCCGTGCTGACTGATTATGACTCCGCTGATGACCTACAGGCCAACTTTCCACGTGTTGCTACTGTTGTTCTCAGTACCTTGCGTCAACTCCGGTTTCGGGTCAATCTCGGAGCAGGGAAGACTGAAGCTATGCTTGCCCTCACCGGTGTCGGAGCGGTTTCAGTACGCGGAGCGCTGCTGGGGGGCGCGTCTACCCTGCCACTGCCAACTGGTGACGAGTTACGGTTGACCCCGGAGTATCGTTACCTTGGGGTCATACAGACTGTCCGCGACAACGGGCGAAGGGATAACGAGCTTAATGCACAACGAGCTCAGGCCGCTTGGGCACACGCTCGTTCCATGTTGACGAGCCCTGCTCTGCCTTGGGCACTCAAGCAAGCGTGGGTTGCGGGACGTATCTTACCAGCTGCTTACGCCACCTTGGCGACGTGCCTGGCTGTCTCTGGGCGAGCCACTGCCCCCTTGCATGGGTTCTTCGAAAGGACCGCCCGTGTACTTGTCGGATCGTGGCAGTATGGGCATGTCCTCACCCGGCCTGCTCTTTTGGGGTTACTCGGCCTTTGCGCTCCCGAACATGCTGTGCTCATTGCCCGAGCAAGGCTTGTCACTCAGCTTGTTGCTAAGGCCCCACCTTTAGTCTGGGAGCTGTTTGATGCGGCATGGAACCGCAGCACTGAATGGTGCCAGTTGCTCGCCGATGCTTGTCGCCAAGTTATGGCTATGCTGCCTCCGTGCGATAGCCCCGACAGCCGGGTTCCGACCATTTTGGCCATACGCCACTTCCGCAAGCAGATTGCCCAGGCATGTCGCTACCTCAGTCGTTGGGGCACAGGACAAACCGCCCTCACTGACTTGTGGCAGGACGTTGTCAGGCCTAGGGGAAAAATGGTTATAGGGGCCCCGGGAGTTTTTAGGTGTCATATGTGCTCAGCCTGCCTCCCTAGCTGCCATGCCTTGGCTGCACATATTCACAGGAAACATTCCGTTGTGAATTCCTCACCAAATTCACCCATGGGACAGTCTGTCTTTGGTGTCATGTTGACATGCACTCCACCGGCCGCTTGAAGTACCATCTACGTACTACCCCGCTGTGCCTCCATGGCCTACGGGTCACGGTCGGGGAATCGTATGTCTATGGAACAGGCACGAAAAGGACGGGCCGTCGAGGCCATTTTGGTCTGCCACCGATGCGGATTGTGGGACCGCGTAATGCAACTCCAGCCCAGCGCCTTGCTTCACTGGAGCATCGAGAGTGCTCTGCACACGAGCTTCGGCAGGAACTGCATGCTGCTGTGGGTGTTTATGACGTATACGAGTGGCCGCGTGTTCCGTGTGATACTGCACCTACGGGTGTCGCCGATGGCGACCCCGAGCCTCCTGAGGTTGCAGCTGGCACACACAACGCCGGAGGGCTTTCTCTTGCCCCTGTTGTCCACCCTCCTGCACTTCAGCTGGCCTTCTACACTGTGATACCGCACTCTCAGGCGGTTGCAGCGGACCGAGATGGATTCGGCATCGTCTCACCGTTGTGGAGTGGGCTTTCTCAGCTGCATATAGCGTGGCGTTTGCCAAGGGAATGGCACGTATACTGGCGTCTCTGGGCAGCTCTCCATACGGGCCAGGCTTGGGACTTTCGCCACAAGGCTGCCTTCTCTTGCCTCCGCCGTGCGATTGGGGTCACTTCGACGAACGCTGCAGAGCCTTCTGCTGGGACGGAGCATGGACCCCCGAGCGCACTC